>PVKV010002817.1:0-95354 GCA_004027835.1 Alouatta palliata | reverse complement strand
TCTGTCCTAAATGTATCATTGTATATTTTCTTTCACTTCTTTCTCTATTTTTTTTTTTTCTGCCACAGCTGTGGATTCATCCATATGGCACTTTCTCAAGAATGCAGCCAATTTTCCTGTGTCATTGTCTAATTTAGAAGTGTTGTGGCCTTTGTTATTTTGAAGTTCTTATACCTCTGAAATCATGTGTTTGGGGACTTCATCTTTGCAATTTCTGTTTTTCATCCCTTTAAAGAAGGCATTGTTTCTAGTTATATAATGAGCCTGAAAACAAGAAAGTATAACTGGATTTGACCAAAAGAGAAACAAACAAACAAGAGAGAATCATTGCTGCCTTCTCTTAACGGGTTGAATGATACACATATTTCAGAAATGACTCTGAAATATCTCTGAACCTAAACTGAGTAACTGACTCAAACTATCCTTTGACCTAATTTCTTCTATAAAGTGGAAGGCACATGACTATAGATAGACATGAGTTTAATTCAAACTCTGTCTCTTCAATTTCACATTTCAACAGAAGTGATCAACTATATATAAATTTTGCAAACTCAGCCTAAAATAGCTTAGCAACTTTTAAACAATAGAGTTACATCAGGATTATAGAAGCACTGTAATGTAGATTAAGTAGGGTGAAGGGGTTTTATATGGGGAATTCTTGTTAGGGTAATTTTGGATAAAGTTACCAATATGCTCTCAATACCTCTTCTTCACCCCATTCTCATCACGTATACACACAGACACTCACAGAAAAGATGGGACTGATACCTATTTTTCACCTAAAGCCTAGTGAGAGGCTACTCAATAGGACCAATATGTGTTTCAAGTGTTTATAAGGTACACTAATTTGACATCTTGCTCCCGCCTAGGAAATCTTTCAGCATGAGGGACGAGCTAGCTAGGAGTTTTGATGGCAATGTAAAGGAGAGCTACTGACGCACTCGGATTGGCCTGAAAAACCTACCAGCTTTAGAGCTCCAGAATAGAATACACTTGCCCAGACGGAGAACACTGTGGCTGAGGAAACATCAGCAATACTGTGGAGCAGCAGTAGATATGCATGCCAAAACCTCCATGAAAGAGACCGGAAAAGAAAGCTTAAACATCTTCCAGGCCAGGCAGCAGAAAGCCAATTTACAACAGTACCAGCCAAAAAGAATTCTCCTCCACCCTTTAATGCTCCTCCCTCATCTTGTTTTTTATTACTTTGAAGGAGTTCAAAGCTATAGCTACACAGTGGGAGAAGCAAGAGGAATAAAGCAGACCACAGCCCTTTTCGAGGCAACTGGCTCTAGCCAGAGGATGCAGAATTAAGCTTTACCTTCCATCAAATCGCAAGCTTTGATGATTATATGGGAATAGGCAGTTTTAATTAATAAATTAAACTGTCTTTGAAGCAAATTCAGCTGGACTCTCTACTACTTACCAGCGTCCAAATAATCTTGTTGCTGTCCAGAGGCAATAGGAGAACTGCATCCGTTGAGATGGTTTAAAGGGACAATTATAAATAGAAATAAAATTGCTTTTATGTGTAAGCTCTGTAAGTCTTGCCTGATTAATTCTATTATGTTTATGGCCTTGAGTAAGTTATGGAAATGCTTCATCTGTAGAGTTAACTATTAAAACTTCGTAATACTGCTATGAAGGTTCAAACATGTTTTAAGAAAGTTTCAAGAATTATTATTTAAATTATCTAACACTGTGTTTAATTCATAATAACAAATAAATAGTATCTACTACATTTTTCCTAGCTTACATGGACATTTCCCCTATGATGAAGATATATTTTGCAATGCTTACTGGACTTGAATAGAGATACTGCATTCACACTGCTTTACAACAAACATTCAGAAGTATTTGCTTTTCACAAGGCATTACTGAGAAATTTTTCTTATTTTTTCATTTACAATCCAAAAAAGTCCATATAAAATTGTTGGCATTTGTACCATGGTATTTAATGCATTTTGAGAGTTAGAGTTATTACAAAAAAACTTGCTTAACTGACACAGCTGGTAAGAAGCAAAGCCATAATTCTAATCCTTTTCTCTATACTATATGACCAGGACATCTTTCCAATATCTCAAGCTACTGCTAATCATTTTAATAGATGCTCTCTCAAAGTGTCTGAATAATGAAGGATAAAAGAAAGATGCAAGTGTTTTCTGAAAAGATACAGCATGAAATAATTTTACTTTTATGTGTTATAAGCACCCCTTCTGCCTGTAAACATATTTTTCTTTTTCAGTAAATATGTCAGGGTTCTGAGTCTCCAGCCCCATATACAGAACTCTGAGTGACCAAAAAAAATATGAGGTTGCTGCTCTTAAGGGATTTAGTCCCTTCTTAGAAGAAGATGATGAGGGCTGGGTGCAGTGGCTCACGCTTGTAATCCCAGCACTTTGGGAGGCCGAGGCAGGTGGTTCACGAGGTCAGAGGTTCAAAATCAGCCTGACTAACGTGGTGAAACCCCCGTCTCTACTAAAAATACAAAATTTAGCTGGGCGAGGTGGTGCGTGCCTGTAATCCCGGCATCTCAGGAGGCTGCAGGGAGCCAAGATCGTGCCATTGCATATGAGCCTAGGCAACAGAGCAAGACTCTGTCTCAAAAAAACAAAAAAGAAAAAGAAGATGAGATATAACCAGATAAAATCCACGGTAATTAAATGTGGCAGAAATAGTGAGTGAGTGATAAGGAAAAAAAAAATGCAAAGAAGTACTTGTTTGAGGCACAGTAGAAGGCAAACATAGAAGAAGGTGAGTTTGAGCTGGACCTGAGAAAATAAGAGGGCTTCAGAGAGCCTGATCAAAAGCAGTGGGGTCTCACAGAGAAGAAGGGCTCAAGTATCAGACACACTCTTGGTTCAAGTTTGTGATGGCTCTGAGTTTTTCATTCTGAATCTATTTAGATGAAAATCGAATAGGGTTTTATTTATAAAAATGATGAGTTCTAGAATTATTGAGATAATGGAATTATACATGATACCATAAAAAAGTATAATCTTTTACCTGAATAAAGCTGAGTTGTGTTTTTATTAAAAAAGTAAAAAGAATAAACTGTACTGATGCAGTACCCAATAATGTCTGGGCTATAACCTAAGAAACAAGTTGAGAGTATTTATTCCACTAAAAAATTTATTTTTTATGTTAAAGTATATTTAGAGTCAAATAATTAGAATATTGAGAATGCTGCCTTTATGTTTTTTAAATTCACATTTATCTGTAACTAATAAGATTTTCCAAACATAACATTTTTTAATAAAGAATTTCATTAGCTTTATGCGCATTTGTTTTAACTAAAAGCCACAATTTAAAAACACATAACATCTTCAGGCCTGACTTTTAACAGCCGCTAGCAAATTCTTAGAGCCAGTATTTAAATAGGTAATGGGATGTTTCTCAAATTTTTAAACAAACAAATCAAATGGGAGAGAAGGAAGATAAAAAATGGGGAGGAAGGAAAGAAGATACTGTAACTGGCAGTAAAACACATGGAGCACACAGTAAGGTCTGCTGAATTGTCAGAAATTTTTCATGGGTTTCAACTGCAAATTATCCTGTATTACATAAAACGGTACATTTCAGTATTAAAGTTGGCATTTTATTTGTGTTAATGATCACGTCCACACTCCGTGCAGAATCACAGCCACACATACGATCTTATGAGTGTGCAAATAACAGATTAAACCTCTGAACTCGCACTTCAAGCCTCTAGTTCCCAAGTCTAACTCTTTTTCACTGACCAGATATCAGTAGCATCAAAATTTGGCATTAGAGAAAAAAAGGACCTGAAAAGATCTGACTGTGAACTTTCCCTGACCTTGCATCAAGTGGTTCATTCAATTCCCAATCACATTTCTGGGCCAAACTGAGGGTTGGGCTGCTTATTCTCGTGGCCCAATAACAAGATGCAGACAAACTGAGAAAGAAGAGAATTTAGTTCTGTAATTGAGTGCAGGGAGAAGGCTGGGAAAACACCACCAGACCAACGCAAAATTACAAAGTTTTCCAGAAATTATATACCACCTAAGCTATATGTCTACGTGTAAGTGTGCATTTGTCTAAAGACATAAGTTACTAACTTTTTCTAATCTGTAACTAAGGTCTGAGTCCTGAAGACCTTCCTCTGGAGACTCAGTAAATCATATGGTTTGGCTGTGTCCCCATCCAAATCTCAGCTTGAATTATATCTCCCAGAATTCTCACATGTTTTGGGAGGCACCCAGGGAAGGTAACTGAATAATGGCACAGTCTTTCCCATGCTATTCTCTTGATAGTAAGTCTCACCAGATCTGATGGGTTTATCAGAGGTGTTGTTTTTGCTTCTTCCTCATTTTCTCTTGCTGCCACCATGTCACAAGTGCCTTTTGCCTCCTGCCATCATTCTGAGACCTCCCCAGCCATGTGGAACTGTAAGTCCACGTAAACCTCTTTTTCTTTTCAGTCTTGGGCATGTCTTTATCAGCAGTACAAAAATGGACTAATACAGTAAATTTACTTAATCTAGATGAGCCCAGGTGCTGGGAGTGATCACCCTTATTTTGTCTCTTGCTAAATCATGAAGGTTTGGGGAGTTCCTTTAGAACCCTAATAAAACTTGACTGTGGAGGTTTGGAAAGTTTCTTCAGACCCCCAATAAAACCTGTTTAATCCTAAATGGGTCTTATTAAGAATTTCTTCGTTTTTCTTGTCATGCTTCAAACTCAGGAAAGGTCTAGGCAAGACTATTCATGGGCATTTGTTACATTCCAGATTTTGTATAAGGGCACTGGTTCTTTCAGCTTTCAATATTTAACGTAACTACTCAGTCAGTGCTCAAACAGTTGTCATGGAGGCCTGCCTATTGAGCTGTTAGCGAGACCTGGTCTGTCACAATCATGCTTCATTGAAGAACAAATTTTTAAAAATAAAGCTCACTGCAACCTCTACCTCCTGGGTTCAAGTAATTCTCCTACCTTAGCCTCCCAAGTAGTTGGGATTACAGGCACCTGCCACCACACCTGGCTAACTTTTGTATTTTTAGTAAAGATGGGGTTCCTCCACATTGGCCAGACTGGTTCTCAAACTCAAAATAACAACAATAACAACAGGTGATAACAAATGACATGACTTATTTACTGAGTGTGGGATTCATATGTTGCTCAACAAGCCTGGATTTGGAAGTAGGTTCTACCACTTAATTAGGTATGTGTTCCAAAAGAGTGATTATCAAACCTGGGTACATACCAGTCTCTTGGAAATTTTGTTAAAATGCAGCTTCTAACCCAGCAGATTTGGGGGTTTCTGAGATTCTGTATTTCTAACAAGCTCCTAATGATGCTTTTCCTGCTAGACCAAGGACCACACACCTAGTTGCAAGGTCCTACGGCAGGCCACGTAAGATTGCCAAGGCTCACATTTTACTCTCTATAGAAGATATTATCTTCTTTGATGGTTCCTGCAAATATGTAAATGTGATGATTCAATTAAAGCACCATTGTCTGGGGTGCAGTAGATCTTCCATAAATGGCTTTGGTGCAACAAGTATCTTTCAGACATCTTTCTACCATCTTTAATATGGTTTTCCTTGGAGTAAGTTTGCTTAAATCTAAATTTTCCTTTTGAAGGGTAGTTCTTACAGTTAAGTTAGCAATTCCTGTAAAATATTCCAAGTAATTGTGATTAGGGTAGTGCAAATTCCTTGCCAATATTAAAGAGTTAATTAACAGTGCATAACTTCAAGCATTACTAAAGCCCTCACCTTGAGATATTAATGAAATAACCTTGAGGTAACCGGTTGTCACATAGTCAAAATGCCTTATAAGGCTTGAAATAATGACACCACATTGTATCACCACCAAATCTGCATTTCAAAACCAGCAAAACACAGCTGTCTGTCAGCCTGTCCAAAATCATTCAGCTCCAACCTAAACGTCCTTTTATGCTTTTCACCACAATTTTAACAGTGACAAATGGAGAGATGGCTTCTTTAACCCAATGAAACTCTCACTACCTCTGAGAGAGGACCTCTCTCTCATTTTAAATGTTTCCTAAAACAAGATGTACAATATCTGTGTCACAGAGGATGTCACAGCTCATTAGTCATCTAATCCCACACCTCTGAGCAGCCTGCTACCCACATGGGAAGAGAACAGCTCCCTACGGTGGTGAATTCCAACGCTTTGAAAGTGTGCCTCATTGTCTAACTCTACTTAAGTATTTTCTTTCAGCTTTTCCATTTCAAAGTAAATCTTTAACTACTATATTAATAATCATGAAGGCATGTCTCCCTTGAGAAATGAACAAATACATGTTTTGTCATGAGTCTGAATTCATTGGTTCTCCTTTAATATTAATGCCTCTAAATTTGTTTATTGAGTGTCACCTTAGCATACCTATTTTAAAAACTAAAGAAAGGCTATTAATATAATTCATGTGTGAAATGTTTAATATTTAACACTACTTCCTAGCTGCTCACAATCTAATATATCAATACAGACGCATCATTATGCTAAAGGAAATGCCTCACGATGTTAGAAAATATTATGGACCCAAAGGAGCTATGTCTAGTTAATTACTAAAGAGTAATCTCCATCTGGTAAATTCTGTCTTCCCTGGCTTATTCTCTGATAGGTCTCCAGATGATCTCTGAAACAGTCTCCTTAAGCACGCAAAGGTTTCAGAGGTTATTAGTAGTAATCCTGTTGCACAACGGAGGGAATTTTGTTTAGCGCGATGGAAGCGGCATGTCATTATTAATTGATTAGTATGAACAATCTTCGACAATATGTAGCACCAACTACGACTCCAAGTGGCAGCAGCTCGTTATCCTCGTTGCTATCTGATGTGCAGTATTATCAACCACAAAGTGAGCAACATGGACTAGGGAAGAAAAGCAGTAACGGAAGGACATTTTTATGAGCATGGGCCGATGGGGGAACATGAAGGTTTCATTGTTTAGAAGAATTAATCTGCCTTAAACAATTGAGATTTTGAGGTTATATTTAGACTACAGTTCTAGCAGAATAATGCATAAAACTTGCTGCAATTCATCCTACCTCTAGGGTATATATCACAGGATATATTTTTTGGTCAAATTAAAAAGAAAGTAGGAAAGGCATTATCATGGGTTTATAGTATTATCAAGGAACAATTTTTATAGCAAACAAGATGAGAACACAAGAAAAAGGGAATACTATTTCTTTAATTGCTAAAAGTAATTGCTAAAAGGATTTTGAAAATTAAGTACTAGAGGAGTCTTTAATATACTACCTTATATTTTCTAGGTAGACAAATGCTACATTCTTGGAGTAATCTAAACAAACATATTAAGTTTATAAGGCAAATATTTTCAGATGAATTACAATGCTGCTATAACCAACAACAAGAGGGCTTTGTTTTGTTTTGGTTTTGAGGCTTTTTGGTTGTTCCAAATGATATCTCATGATGCTTATGTCGAGAAAAAAAGTTAAACTCTGCGAAATATTTTAAGAGATTTATTCTTAGGCAAATATGTGAGACCAAGGTCCATGATACAGCCCTCAGGAGGTCCTGAGAACATGTGCCCCAGGTGGTTGGGATGCAGCTTGGTTTTATAAATACTTTAGGGAGGCATGAGACATTAGTCAAATACATTTAAGAAATACATTGGTTTGGTTCAGAAAGGCAGGACAACTCAAAAAGCGTGTGTGTGTGGTCGGGGGCGGGTTCCAGCCTATAGGTAAACTTTTCTGGTTGACAATTCGTTGAGTTTTTCTGAGGACCAATGAAAAGGAACCTTCAGGTTAAGATAAAGGATTGTGGAGATGAAGTTTTATTGTGCAGAACAATCTCTCAGATAGATATCAGAGAGAGAGCAGGTTGTAAAATGTTTCTTATCCAACCTAAAAGGATGCCTGGCTCTTAGCTGATTATCTCTAATCAACTAAGTCGGAAAGAAAGAAAGGAAAACACAGGGGAAAGGAGATTCTCCATAGGATGTGGATTTTTCCCACAAGAGACCTTGCTGGGCAATTTCAAGGTATGGCAAAAAATATATATTTTGGTGTTAAATATTTTTTCCTTGTCTTGTATATGATGCCAGAGTCAGACTGAAAATTAAATCATGATACACAGGGTCAAACAAAACCCATCTGATGAGAATGTATGGTTTGTAGGGCATGACTCCCTAGACCCCTTAGGTAGGAATCTGGGCAAGATGAAAAATCAGAGCTTAGCCCTCAGTCCCCTCTCTTGGCCAAAAAGCATTCAACAGAATGCATATACAGGCCAACAAAACAACAACAGGTCCCACGGCACTAGGAAGGCTTATTCCTAGGGTTGTCTGATTTGTCCGTCTGGCAGGGTCTCACTGTGCTAGAATGGTTTGTTTCTAGAGCCCTCTTATTTGACGGTTATAGTTTTATATATTAGCGATTTGGATAATGAGGGTAGGACATAGTCTCATCTGATGTAATAGCCAATTGTTTAAGGGGTGAGATGGAGTCAGGCCTAAGGTTTAGTCTAAAAGAAAAAATAATTTGGGATCAGATCTATTTTCGGAGTTATCATGATCTGGTTTTTAAATTGTGCATTTACATGAAGATATCCCAGTTATCATAAAGCTAGTTCAACATGGCTTGCATAAGAAACATATTAACTGCCTCAACTAGGGTACTTCATTTGGTATTTTATAGGGAGAGTTGAGCAGTTCCCTTCTTAGGGCAAAACAGGCTTATAATGGCATTATTTGGCCACTAGGTTGATTGCTTTCTCAGGAATAACACCCTGTGCATTTGGATCACATATATTTAGTGTTTGTTCTATAATAATTTGTGGGTCCTGCATTAATCCAAACAAGCTCTTAAATTATGTAGCATTTAAAATTAGTAATTATTTTTACAATCCACTGAAGATTTTTTTTTTTAAAGAAACTGAATGATACCAATCTACAAAATTGAACAATTCCTTAATAGTTATTTGGTTTTGCCCTTCCCCCATATTGACTATTTTCTTGGTAACCACAGGGCTCAGAGTTTTCTTGCCCTGGCTTGATATTTTTTTTTTTTTAACTTATTTAGTTGTATCTGTAAAATTTCCTTCTTTAAAAAGCAACTCTTAAAAGAAACTTACTTTTTTGATAATTCACATCTTTGTGTTTATAAAATTTTAACAAATGCTTATTTTATGCTTCTACTATTTTAACTTTTTAGCAACCCAAATTTCAGTGGGGAAAAAACCCTAGGATTTAAAAATGATTTAAAATTTTTTAAATTACTAAAGAGTTTAGAGATTACATTTGTCAAATTAATTTTTACCAAAGATTACCAAGGTTATATAAATTAAAAGACATTTGAGCTACCTTTTACCAATCTGATAAGCACTTACATTTTTTAAGTTACTTGATTAGAGCTCTTTTATGCAGTTTGGAAGTGAAATATCACTTCCACATGACATATATAAAGACAGAGACATAACAGGTATGCAGAATAAAAGGGATATTCAAAAGATACTTTATTTGCCTGTTTTCAAAACAATGTTCCTCTCTTACTTTAGATAATTAGTAAAAGTTACAGGAGCTAAGGAAGTGTGAAGGAGAGAGCCATCATTTAAGGCCTTTTCAAAAGATAAAGAGTGGCATTTTTAAGATATCAATCTGAAGAATGTGAAAGAAACCGATTATAGCATTAAAAAATTTAAAAACTTCTTGTATTAAAAATAAGTCAATATTTGTAATATAATCTTGTTTTAACCAAATAATTAGTTTTGTATTAGTGCTTTTAATATTAAAGACCTATCTCTAGGAAGATTATTGTAATTTATTTTTTAATTCTAGCCAACTGAATTATACAACCCCTTTAAAAAAATTATTTTACTAACCTTATTATGATTGACGTAATTCATTCACAACATGTTTACATTGTTTTTCTCAAATATCCCGCTGTCTTGTACAATCCATCATTTTAATTTTGGGACAAAAATTTACCACACATTCTTATATAAAATTTCTTTCCTTTTTAATCAAAATACCTCTTTTACTTTGTTTACAGCTCTTATTTCCTGATTCCTGTTCCTTGTTTTACAAATAACCCTAGTATTAGACATGAAGATAGATGCACATCGCACATCTTAAAGACTTCTTTTTTTCCCATTTTTAAAAAATCTTACCCCAGGCAGTTGTTAGCTAAATAGCCTTAAATTTGCGTGTTAAAGCAACTCAGGTAAAAATCAGACAGTAAAATTTACATCACAAGGTACAAAGAGAAAGTCTGCTGTGCAAGAGGCAAATTAAAATGGATTCAGTTGCCAATCGAACAAAAAATTATAGAAGTCTATTATAAAGGCCTTTAAATATATAGATACACATACACACACAAGGTTCCCATAGCTATTACTTCAATACTTTAGCCATGAGATAAATACAACTTCACTACCTTGCAAAAAAACACTGTTAGTTTCAACGGGTGTTTTTTTTTGTTTTGTTTTGTTTTAACACCTTATAGAAAAATTAACTCAAGATGACTAAGAGACTTAAACATAAGACCTAACCCCATAAAAACCCTAGAAGAAAACCTAGGCAATACCATTCAGGATTTAGGCATGGGCAAAGACTTCATGACCAAAACACCAAAAGCAATGACAACAAAAAATAAAATTGACAAATGGGACCTAATTAAACTAAAGAGCTTCTGCACAGCAAAACAAACTATCACCAGAGTGAATAGGCAACCTACAGAATGGGAGAAAATTTTTGCAATGTATCTGTCTGACAAAGGGCTAATATCCAGAATCAACAAAGAACTTAAATTTACAAGAAAAAAAAAAAAACCCCATCAAAAAGAGAGCAAAGGATATGAACAGAGACTTCTCAAAAGGAGACATTCATGCAGCCAACAAATGTATGAAAAAAAAGCTCATCATCACTGGTCATTAGAGAAATGCAAATCAAAATCAAAATGAGATACCATCTCATGCCAGTTAGAACAGTGATCATTACACAGGAAACAACAGATGCTAGAGAGGATATGGAGAAATAGAAATGTTTTTACATTGTTGGTGGGAGTGTAAATCAGTTCAACTACTGTGGAAGACAGTGTGGTGATTCCTCGGGGATCTAGAACCAGAAATACTGTTTGACCCAGCAATTCCATTACTGGATACATACCCAAAGGATTATAAATCATCTTACTGTAAAAACACATGCACACATATGTTTAATGCAGCACTGTTCACAATAGCAAAGACTTGGAACCAACCCAAAGGCCCATCAATGATAGACTGGGTAAAGAAAATGTGGCACATGCATACCATCATGGAATACTACGCAGCCATAAGAAATGAGTTCATGTCTTTTGCAGAGACACAGGTGAAGCTAGAAACCATCATTCTCAGCAAACTAACACAGGAACAGAAAACAAGACACCCCATGTTCTCACTAATAAGTGGGAGTTGAACAGTGAGAACACATGGACACAGCGAGGGGAACATCACACAACAGGGCCTGTCGGGGAGTGGGGGATAGGGGTGGGATAGCATTAGGAGAAATAACTAATGTAGGTAATGGGTTGATGCGTATACCAAACCACCATGTCACGTGTATACCTATGTAACAAACCCGCACATTCTGCACATGTATACCAGAACTTAAAGTGGAAGAAAGCAAGGAAGGAAGATTAAAGCAGGTAGAAAAGAAAATAGAACCTAGGTCCTGAGAACATGTGCCCCAGATGGTTGGGGCACAACTTGGTTTACATCAATCAATTATATTTAAGAAATACATTGGTTTGGTTCAGAAAGGCAGGACAACTCGGAGTGGGCTGGGGTGAGGGACTTCCAGTCTATAGGTAAATTTAAATATTTTCTGGTTGACGATTGGTTGAGTTTATGTGAAGACCTAGGATCAATGGAAAGGAACCTTCAGGTTAAGATAAAGGATTGTGGATACCAAGTTTTATCATGAAGAGCAATCTCTCAGGTAGCAGACTTCAGAGAGAGAGCAGATTGTAAAATGTTTCTTATCAGACTAACAGGGTACCTGGCTCTTAGTTGATTATCACCTGGGTCTCGAAAGGAAGGAAGGAAAACAAAGGGAAAAGGAGATTCTCTATAGGATGTGGATTTTTCCCATAAGAGACTTTGCAGGGCAATTTCAATACATAACAAGGAAATACATTTTGGTGTTAAATATTTTTTCCTTGTCTTGTGATACGATGCCAGAGTCAGACTGAAAAGTAAGTCATGACATATAAGGTCAAATAAAACCCATCTGGTGAGAGTTTATTGTTTGTAGGGCATGACTGCCTAGACCCCTTAGGTAGGAATTTGGGCAACATGAAAAATCGGAGTTTAGTCCTCACTTTCAACATTTTTTAAATTACACAAGTTTAATTAAAAAAAAAAAAAAAGCAAAAATATCTAGAGCTGATTAAAGAAAATTTGCTCCAGATAGGGCTAAACAAGCAAAGAAGACCTCATTCTGGATGACTGCAATAGGGGTCAAGGCTACTGCATTTTAGAAAGAGATTGAACTCAATTTTATCGAAACACAAGGCAAGAGAATTTTTTAAGCACTGGGGTCAGCTGGTAGAAAAGTACTAGAGGACACACAGATAGCTGGCGGATGTGATTGGGCCACGTGTGTTTGCTATTTGTCCATTACAGAAATTAAGCTCCTGCTTCTCATAGAGACTGAGATACAGGATCCTTATCTCTTTTGACAATTAAGGGAGGGCTCCTGGATCCTTGAAAAAGATGTTCCTGGGTTGTAGAGCTCGCAAGAGGCTGGGAGGAGATTTACATCTTAAAGGGCCAGAGAATGAAAGAATGAATGAACGAATGAATGTATTTATGCATGCATGTATGTATGTATGTATGTATGTTTAAGCTTTTACTTTAAGTTCAGGGGTACATGGGTAGGTTTATTACATGGGTAAACATACGTCATGGGGTTTGTTGTAGAGATCATCTCATCACCGAGGTATTAAGCCTAGTACCCATTAGTCATTTACAATTGTAAGTTTTCCAAAATAAACTCTCTAAGCAAAGGGAGTGAAGTCAGGTTGTTACTATAAAGAAACCTGTCTAAGAAATAACCAAGCTGAGGGAAAAATATAAGGCCATCTTGGTAAAGCCCCCACTATTCAGACATATCTATTAAACTTTTGGAGAACATTCATCTAGACCCAGAACTTTTTTGTATGTGAACACACATCGGATATGCAGTGAAAATTGATCTAAATGTATGTATTTTATTTAAATAAGTGGGATTATATCCTACATGCTATGTTTGTAACTGTTTGATGTATTTGACAACATATCATGGAAATCCATCTGCTAGTAACATATATACACAGAATTCTTTAAAATTATTTCATTGTATTTATTCCCTTGATGTAACCTATAAATTCTTAGTCTGTTTAGTTTAATCTTTCCTTTTCCGCTAATCACAAGAGCGCTGTCTGTGTACCCGTTTGTGGCATTTTCTATTGACCGTTATGTACTACTGTAGATTTATTATGCATTTTATTCACTAATCAGCCTATTGAAAGTAGAAACTTTGTCTATATTTCTCATTGGTCTCCATATTTCCTACCAAATCCATAAGTGAGTTTTGATAAAAATAAATATTTATGATGAATGCATGGCTAATCCAAATAAGAACAAAAAATGCCAACAAAACTAGTTATAACATTGCTTTAAGCTCTTCACAGTTTCTGAAAGTAGAGTAGGTTCTGGAGAGATTCAAATTTTTTTTTTTTTTTAAAGTTCTTTTTCTTCTCCCACTTTCCCCCCCGCCCCCAAGCAAACTCAGCTATCTATCCCCTGAAAAACTCAAAAACAAAACAAAACCAAACAAAAGAAAAACACCTTTTGAAGTGGTCAGGATATAGAAGACCCAAATGGGTCAAGCCAGAAAAAATAGGTTTGCAATTTTATTTGAAGTCCTAGGTCACTCCTATCCTTCCTCCAGCCGTCTTACTGAAATTAAACAACTCTACATGATTTTCATGCCATCCTTCTTGGAAGAAAACATACATCCTTTGACCGTGACTTCAAAATTTTGCAAAGAAAAAAGTAACTGCTAGAAGAAATAATCATATCATATTGCAAATACATTGTTCTTAGCTAATTATTTTATTGCTTTTTAATTTTATATTTTTACTTCATCCTTGACTTTAATATTAATATTAAGGGATTCAAAGCTTAATCTTTGTGACAGGATAATTGCTTAATTCACAAGTTGTCTATCTATTTACATGTCTATTTTCAAAGCTAAAGTTGAAAGTCATATTTGAAGTTCTAAGTTAATTTCCCATGGCTTTGTTGGAACAAAGACCGTGTCGACACACCTGCTGAGCTTGATCCTGGCTGTGAGGTGCGCTCTATAACATTCCAGAAGTTCTGTAAAGTGCACACACATGAATTCTATGAATAGGCTTAAAAAAGAAGGTTTTTCAAGTTTTTTAAATAATAGTTTAAATGAACAAACATCTAAGTAAGAATTATTTTTCTGAAAATAGTTCAAGGTCACTATTGCCTTTCTTTCACAACTCTTTATTTTCAACCTATTGTTGTTGTGGTTTTTTTTTTTTTTTTTCCCCCAGATTCTAGACATCATAGGCTTATTCTATGAAACTTATATTTTCCTGTGGAACTGGATAAGATTGAGAAAACAATTCACACCTGGGTCTTCATCTCTTTCATGGTTATTAATGCTATGAAAAACATTAGTGAATACCAGAAATCAAACAGGCATCATTTTCCACATTTGTAGAAAACTCATCAGATAGAGCTGTTTCATTAGCTTGAATTTTTAACAGATTGAGGGATAGTCAGTTGATCATTAGGTTAAAAATAGCTCTTCAGGGCCAGGTGTGGTGGCTTACACCTGTAATCGCAGCACTTTCGGAGGCATGAGGTCCAGAGTTCAAGACCAGCCTGACCAACATGGAGAAACCCCATTTCTCCTAAAACTACAAACTTAGCCGGGCAAGGTCGTGGGTGCCTGTGGTCTCAGCTACTTGGAAGGCTGAGGTGGGAGGATCACTTAAGCCCGGGAAGTAGAGGTTGCAGTGAGCTGAGATTGTGCCATCGCATTCCAGGGCCTGGGCAACAAGAGTGAAACTCCGTCTCAAAAAAGAAAAACAAAAAAAAAAAAAAAAAAGAAAGAGAAAAGAAATACCTCTTCAGTTTGGTCCCTCAGGATGTCAAGGTCACATAAATGGAATCCAGCCAAGCATCTTCTCTCACTGGCCACTTTGGTTTGTCAGTATGAATGCTATTCAATAATAATGTGAAACTCTCCACCATGTACAGGAAAGTCATTGTTGTGCTCCCTGGGAAGTAAGGCTTACCTGGATTCTATTTTTTCATGGATCTTTGTTATTCCGTAAGAGTCACAATCACCACTACCGTTTCAAACTTTATTGCTTAAATAGAACATGGAGATTGAAAAAGATTTGGAAAATCAACAGCCAAATAAATCAATAAAACTGTGTTTGGTTAGGGCACATCGTACCATTTACCCACTGCAATCAGTGCACTATTAGAAGTGCTGGAGGAGGAGGAAAAACTGCATCATGCTCTCACAGCTAAGAATTCAGACAAAGGTAGGAGTGAAGGTGGTACATTTTCCAAACGAATCGTCAGTTTGGAGTGGGTGAGGTGAGATAGGATATTTCCATAGTACAGCAACCCTCAGGTTTGCCAGAAGACCAAGAAGCTAAAACACAGAAGCTAGAAATCCTTTCTTTTCTAGGGGTCATTAACATAAACCGTAAGACGTATTTCTTCCCTAAGCATATTCTTACCTTTCAAAAATCTAAATTAATTAGAATTCCCAAGATCTAATATTTCATCAACTATAGAGATTTGAGGAGGTATAAGAAAGATGCTTTTTCTTATTTCTTCTCAGCACAACACATGTTAGCATCTTACTGATGCTCGCTTTTTTCATGTCCTCCTCAAGATAACAGGGACATCAAGTTCAGGTTGTGAAATTCAACCTATCTGGATGTGGTTTCTGAATTGTCAGTTCTAAGGTGCTAATGTATTTAGTCTTTCTCTGAGCATGGGTTTCAGAGTGATAAATGTATGCTAATGATTGTACATATTTTATTTGGTCATGAGATTGAAATGCATGTAAGGAACACAGTGTAGGGTCTGACATGCAAAAATATACTCTATGAATGTAAGGAATAATAATAATAGTTATTGCTATTACTAGCAGGTGACTTTTATCAGAGCACTGAACTGCACTGAATCATTTTTAATGTTATCCTTTATTGAAGGTTGCAAAGAATCTGGAGAAAATTAAATACAAAATTGATTACTGCCAGCGGTGACTCTAGACCTTCATGTGGCAGGAGTTAAGTGAAATGGGGACAGGGAGAAGCATGTAAGTTGGCCTTCTGGAAAGCATTTATTAACTTGTCCTGAGGGACATAAAGATGTATTCTAAAGACAATTGGAAGAAAACCTCTTAAAAGTAGCTTCCAACAGGTTTCATAAACTGAAAAAAAAAATGTTATAGAGTGACAAAGCAATGAGGTGAAGTATATTTGTAAATAAAAAGCAGGATGAGAGACTGATATACAATCTAGAAAATGTTTAAAAGTTGCAATGTTTTAGTGTTCATTGAATAACCTTCCAAGGAGGCTAGAGAGAGCCGCAGTGCAGTAGGGGTAGGTTGGCTGGTCAGAACCTTCTTCCTGATGAATACTTTGAATCATCAGAGTCTCCTAATTTGATAGAAGTTGCGCAGAGTAAAGGATAATCAAGACTTTTTTTTTCTGGTACCTCAGTCCGAGTCAGGTGGCCTTTCTGTCCATGGCTCTGGTGCTCTTTGTATTTCTGTTGCAGTGCTATAACGCTGTGAATGTTTTTAATCTGACAGTATTTTCTACACTACACAGTGCTTACCAAGCATTCTCTGAATTTGAATCAGGACTTTTCTTAAAATGCAGATTCGGATTCAGTGGATCTGGGCTGGGCCTCAGATTCCAAATTTCAACAAGCTCCTTCCAGGTGATACAGATGCTGCAAGTTGGTGACCACACTTTGAGCAGCCGGGCATGAGTAAAAGGCAGAATTCACAAAGGTAGACTGAGGCTGTTTCGATTACCCCTGCAACACTATTGAAGCAGCTACAAGGTAAATATCCAAGGTTTGTTCGCTCTCACCAGGAAAATTTAGGACAGTGACACACATGATGAGTTTAGGAGTGGAGGTTTAACAGACAAAGAAATAGAAAGGAAAACAGCTCTCTTTCTAGTGAGACAGAGGGGACTTTGGAGAGGAAAGACCCACCGGCTGCAGATGCACTGGATTTTATACTCAGGCTTGAGGAGGCAGTGTCTGATTTACACAGCGCTCACAGATTGATTCCATCAGGTATGTTCACACAGCACATGGGGAAGGTTGGTTGCCCCACCCTAATATTACTATGCAAATGAACTTTCCCTTGGCTGACCCCATCTTGTCTGCTCCTTGCTGTACACGTGGCTGGCCGAGAAGGGAAGACAAAGGCGCCCTTTTGAACATGCCATCTTGGGGCAGCTTTACATTTAAAGGAAAACCTTACTGAGGCCTCTCCTACCCTCATTATCTGCCTAGGTGATTTCTTCTTAACTCTTTTATCACTATCACCTAGTAATGTAACTGGCACAGAGTACATGCTCAATAAGTATATGGTATATCAATATATGGTATATATGGTATATATATGGTATATAGGACAATATATATGGTATATAGGACTGAATCATGTCGATCATGATTCATGATCTCTATGTAACTGACCGTTGAAAAGAAACTGAGGATCAGTATTAATTTATGAAGAATTTAGGTTCCATGTCCTGATCATGATTACATGAGAAAAATCTGTTTTATATTGTTTCTAATGTACGTGAAACCACTTTTTGGTTCTGTCAATGGGATGACGGCTGCTACCTGCAGAGATGTAGCCATATGATACGTTGTAAACTGCTTTTCTAGACTCCAGTGACCACATTTTCTTCTTAACCACACAAGGGTGATTTGTAGGTAATCTAATGAAAAGATAGAAGGTGAACAGATGGCATGTGTGTTTCCCTTAGATCCATGAATCATAACGTTTGTGAATTCTGATTCTCCTAGGAGAAGCAAAATCTGTATTTGATGTAAATGATATTAAGGATCTCAAACATCAATTTTATAATCATCTGTGCCTATTAAAGTTGACCTTATCCCCAAAAAAAATATATTGAAGACTACCATGGAGATAAACTAAAAAGTAAAAGAGCTTTTTGTAAGTGAATAATGATGTGTTGCCTAAGCTCTAAAATTTGTACTATGAGAGTCCACTGCTATCACTGCACTTCCACTTATCTTCGTATATTTAGAATCACTTTGTTTCTAATCTCAATATCATTTTAGAATCACTCCCCTAATCATGTGTTCTTTCCAACTTTGTAATCCTCTGCTTTGAATTCCCAAGCTGCTGAACGATGCCAGACAATTATACACCATTCGAAGGACATTTGCTAGCTCTATACACATGACTTCACAGAAATCCCTCCATTAACTCAGTGTTGGTAGCAAGTAATGTCCCTAACATTGCAAGGAACAAATTTCATTCTCTTGGCTCAAGCCCTAACCTCGTCATGCCAACATATTTGCTGCCTAACTTAAAAGAAATCAATTTATTCTCCTTTCTCTTCTTTTATCCCTTGCATATTTCTCTCTCTTTGGTTTTTGAGGTGAAACTGTCTTATCTGTTCCTCACCTAAGACTATTTCCTCCATCTGCATCTTTGGCTTCCTGTTCTCCCATCAATTATGAGACTATAGTTTATCAGTTATCTGCTAGAATGTACAATTAGTAAACTTTGTAGACAATGCGGACGCATCTGTAAAGATTCTAGCATCCTTGATATCCTAATAAATAACATAGATAATATGGTAACATACCCTCTCAAACGTTATAATAAAGTTTGCCTGCTCATCCTTCTTAAATAGCCTTCTCATCTTTCCCTTTTGCTTTACTTGTAGACATGCCTTCCTACCAATGTCTCCTCCAGTCCTCATTCTCCTCTGCTATGAGTCCATGAAAATTTTTCTTAAAGACCTCCAACTACATGGAGCAAAACTGACCACAGGGCCCTGGTGCTATGCTCTGAATTCATAGCCACAGTTGCTCAAAGACCAAGTTTGCCATGAGCAGCTTTTAGGCAATGACTGAGTATAATAGGGATACTAAGACACGTTCATTCCTGGAAGCCATAAGATTTTTCTAATGGCCAATTTTGACTTAAAGATATCCAGAGGGCTTTGCTGAACTTTAATTTGATAGCAGAGGAGTCTGAGAACTTCTATTCTCCTCCCCTGCCTTCTATTTTCCCTTGGGTAAGATTTGCATCATTGTCTTGTGACGCTCCAGCTTTCTCCTGCTCCATCCTCATTATGTCTCACATTAAAACTCCAATTAAACCTGATCTTTACTCTTTAGTGTTCCAATGAAGATTCTCTCTCTAAGGTCACCAATAACTTCTCAAGAGCCAAAGTGACTCCTCATTGTTTTGACTACTCTATTCCACTTGTACGTTTAATAAACCATTTATCCATCTTAATATACTGTCTTCTATCGGTTGGACATAAATTTATCCTCTCTTTCATTCTCACAGCATTATTTTCTTAAGACTCATTTTTGCTTTTCTTAACCCCTTAAGCTAAGGAATTCTCGAATATTCCAGCCTTGAGCTATTTTTCTTACCTTTTTCTGTTCTCTCTCTTCTTGGTGCTGCTCTTGCTCATACTTTTACCCATAACTTCCTACCAGAAGAGTCCTAATCCTGTACCATATTCCTTAAATTTCCGTATATTTGAGAATATGCTTTTCTGGACTTCAACTTTCACATTCAACATCTCCCAGACTAAATTGAACTTGTGTAAGCACAGTTCCTAAGCCAGCTTTTATAGGGGATATAGTGGACATTTCAATTTTTTGTTACCATATTTGAACATCATTTCTATTTTTGGGCAAACTGCACATATTATGATTCCTGCTTTCAGAGAGAGAAGTCAGAAAACTCAGAGCCCCATACAGTCTTCTTTGTGGTCATGTGACCTGGGCTTTGTCCATCACAGGCACGTCTATAAAGATTGGATTCAAAGGAGAGGAGAGTGCACAAGACAGTTGCATGTATGTGAATACAAAAGACTTTGAATCTCTCACTTCATGGACTCTGTTCTGGCCAAAAAATCCTCACCACTCATTTAACACACCCTGTCATGCCTCTCTGCATTGCTTAGATCACTTTTCAGTCTCAGCCTCTCAAGCATCTCCACCTTCAAATGTTTTAGCTAGCCATCAAGACTTTTCATTATCTACTCTTGAAAGTGCTGTCCATGGTTTCCATCATTATTTCCCTTCTCTGCACTGAAAGTGCTCTTACAATGACCACTATTGATATTTTTGATGTTAACCAAATACAAATTTGCTCCTAATGCTATAAAAACTTTAATTATAATCTGGCATCGTTAATTTTTCTCTAATAGTTTTCTCTTGGCTTTTGATACTCTATATCCTACTAAGTTTCCTTCATGGGTTATTCTTCTTAAGCCAGACTCTTAAACTTTGGTGTTCTTCAGTTTCTTTTTTCTCACTGCACATTTTATCTCAGAAGAATCAACCATATTTACGTTCTTGATTTCAGTCTAGTTCTATTTCTGAGCCCCTAAGCCTAATATCTAATTGATACTGGACATCACTTCTGGATTATTTTCTTGTTATTATAAACTCATGCTTAGTAATTTCCCCTTCATTTGTATATTCTTTTTCCTCATTGAATCATTCCACCAACACACTGTTGCTCTGCCAAAAGACAAGCATTAACATTTTCTTCTACCTCAATTGCTACATTTAATAACCCACCAAATTATGTCCTTTATCTCTTGATTCATCTATTCTATTAATTTTGCCATTCTGTATTTCATGACATTTTTTACTTAGATTTCTGTAATACCCTCCTAACTGGCATCACTATTATTTTCCTCCCCTTGGTCAACCGCCCATACTGTGCTCAAAATTACTTTTCTTGTGTTCATCAGATTATGGACATTCTTTGTTTAAAGCTTATCCAGGTCCCAAGTGTTTTAGAACAAATTTTAATATGGAATTCAGGACCCTGTAACCACCTAACTTTCATCTTCACCGTACTTCCTTATACATGTGTTGTAACCATCCTAATTGATTTCTATTTAGTGTCATACTCTATATTCTCTCGTCCCCGAATTAATGCCTTATGTGCCCACTTCTTATCCTGGATAAATGTTCTTATCTCCTTTCTTGGCACTTTCTCTGGTTTCCCCGGGAAAAATTATAAAATATATGCTCCTCTTATATCCCCCACAGAATGGGATCTTTTGCCCTTAGAGACCATAGTACAATGTGTTTGTTTACTTTCTGGTGCTCCTCCACACTGTACAGTATGTGAATTTGACATTAAATGCCCCTCCTAGCTTTCTTATTACCAGGCATATTACAGGCAATCCATATTGTGGAATGAACATGTGAATGAATGTTGAATTGAATTACTTCTAATCCCAAATTGACTTTTATACTTTCTTGCTTTGAATCTCCCTAACAATTCTGTACTAACTTTATTTTATTATACTTTAAATTCATTTTTTGTGAACTGAACCTACTGTCACTATATCACCTCTGCAAAGTAAGTCACATCCCAGAAGAATGAAATTCCATTGAGCTGTTGCGTCAATTTTTGCAAACAGATCTTTCCTCAATCAATATCAGAATTAATGAAATTCCACAGGGGAGGCAAAAGGTCAGGCACTGATCACACATTACTGATCACAGCATCTGCTGATGTTTCTCTAGAATTTAAATCTATAGATGAATTCCACCTTCTTGCTATTAACATGCCTGTGAGGGTATGGGGAAAAAAACTTCACAGTCATGGTTGGGAAGCTAAATACAGTCTTCTTAGAAATTTAGACCTATCAGAATAGAAACAGGATATTTCTGGAGGTGCTCTTCTTTCGTATCATGTGTATCTGTTTAGGTACAGATCAGCTTAAATTTAAAATGTCAGCTTTTGTTAACGAAAGAGAGAGTAGCAGACTTGATGAAGGCTGACCTGATCCGCACATCAAATGACTGGTTAGGTACACAGAAAAGAATTTATTCCACAAAAGCAATTTATTATGAAGACGACGGTGGTTACTCTAAGGTATTATAGAAGAATATTGAGGTTTTGTTTAAGATAATGAGTTAGTTATTAAGAATCCAAATCTCTGAACTAAGTGTAATAGCAGACTAGTTACACTACATTTTAGAGAACCAGAAAGAAATTGGTAATAAAGAAAGCAATCATTCTTCTTCAGCATATTGCCCATTCTAATTCCAAATGTTTAACTAGAGATTGTCAGACCAATACCTCCCTTGCCACATATCTAGGGTGTAAGTGCAACATAACAAATGCTCAAATGGGGCCACGTCGGAAACTTAATTTGAACTGATAGATTTTTGGCTACAAAATATTGTCTTTATTTTAGAGAAACACGTGTTTAGGTTTAGAAGTCAGGATGAAAAGCAAAGAGAAAAATATAGAAAAGAACTCTATAGCATATTGGACAGAGCATAAATAACATTTATTATATGTATGTATTTCTATCTTGCACTAGACTCCAAGCTTCTTAAAAGCAAATAGTGAAATTCCTTTCTACTTACTTCAGTTCCTATTTGCTCAAGGACTTAGTAGTAAATCAATAAACATGTGCTCTTAAGACTGTGTTAACAAAAGAGATGATACAAGACTGGCTAGACATGAGACTAAACAAGTATATAAGTTTTAAAGTTTTAAATAATTAGATGAAAATTAGATTGTTCATTTAGTATAAACTTCTCATATAATATTTTACTTAATCCAACCCCACATTTAAAACACAGTAATGCCATAGAAGAGTGGTAATTAAATGTGAGATATAAGTTGTCAGAACTTAGTCTCGGCCTTAGCATACCACTGCATGACCCAGTCTTGGCCTTTATAGTTAAGAGAAAGGTGAAATTGCAAGTATTCTTTTCCCAGTCAACAGAAACAAAAAAGACCATATTGGGCTTCTTTGTCCCAATTCCTGTTTATTGGTTCATCCTTCAGGTTTTTCATATATATGAATTTCCTTATCTCTATATAGATATATAGATGATAGATACATAGATACAAAGGGGAGATATATAGATGATATACAGATATGTAGATGATAGATATAACAGAGACAAAGAGAAAGAGAGAGAGATTGATTAATCATGATTAATCATTCCTTTCTTTTGCGGACTGAATAATCCCAGTGCTTTTAACTTTATTATTGGGAAATTCTGGTAAATGAACGTGGCTACACATAAATGAAGACTTTCACCATGCCACTAAATATTTTAAAAATTGCCTGCATTGCCAGAGAGACACTGATCAACTGAGAACAACATATTCCCAGCATAATGACCACACTTTGAAGGCTGATAACTCCAGTAATGTTGCTGTCATTCTTTTAATTTTAAACTTCAAAATTATACAATACAGGGCAACAAACTGCATTTCAGTTCTGCCTTAGAAAAGTCATTGGATTTCCCTTTTGTCTTGAATCAGGGGGATACTACTGAGCACTTCAATGTGAATGGCAGTCGTATCTATTGACTCAACCTCACTGAGTCTTTATTTTCTTCTCTAGGAATAGGACTCAGGGTAATTTATGAATAATTATTCTTATGGGATCTGGAAGACAGAAGAGTTGCTACATGACAGAGTTTTTTTAACTAACTTGTATGTATGGTGTAATGTATATAAACCTGAAGTTAGCAGGAAGTGTTAATAGTTTTCAGCACATTTCTAAAGAAACTCACAAATTTCAAAGAAAACATTAAGAACTAGTTTATTGAAGACACAAAAATGTCCCACAGTCTTTCACACTGCTTTTATAGTACGGAGAAGAAAATGGTGCAGGACTGGAAAATGCACCTGCCATTTGTTTAGTGCCTACAATATGCAAGGCTGGGAATTATACATATAATGGCTCTTATTAATAGGACAGAACATACAATAAATACTGTTATTCTTATTTATGGTTGTGGAAATGGGGCCTAGATTGATTAGGTAACTTGCCTGATTACAAATAACTTGTAAATGATGGGGCCAAGACTGAAATCCATATTTTTTTTCACATGAATGTTCATGCTTCTTTCGCCATGCATTTCAGCCAAACTGTGAGATTGGTTATGGCTAGAACAGGCCAATAAAGTCACTCAACACTTATATTTAGGCCAGTCTCCATTGTGTTTCGGGAACTTACTCTTTAGATCATTTACAACCAAAGGCACAAACTACTGCTCATGTGTATCTATTTAATATGCTGAAGAAGCTCCTGTGTTTTACTTCAAGTAAGATCACTTTTTAAGTTTGACTATTGACTTTCTTTAAAGGCAAACAATACCATCAGACTAGTTTTTCTTTTCCAGAGAGTGGGTCTTTGGGGGAATAAAGTGCCAGCACTACACATAGCCCATATCAAAGGGGACACATAAAAGTGGATATTTTCTTTTTATTACTTGAGAAAAATGCACAGTGGCAATTAAAGTGCCTGGATCTCTCAACTCAAATCTATTTATTGTGGCTGATAATGGGCAAAGTGAGAAGATGTGCTCTATTCCAAGAGTAGAGAAGGCTTTAAATAGCTTTTTAAGTGAAAACAAATAGTAAGAAAAGGCATGCAAGAGAATTCCTCTTTGGGGGTGCAGGAGATGTATAAATTCCATTATTTGCTAATAGGGTTTGTGCTACAGCCTCCCCCTCATTGCTTTGAACTGCCGGCAGCTTCCCACATATGTCTCAGAAGCTGGCCTCCTGGGTGGCTGTCAGCAGGACATCCATCTGTTTCATGGCCTCTCTTTAAATAGAGTCTGAAAGATCACATAACGCTATTGGATATTTCCAGTCGATATTAAAGGAATGAAATAAACATTATATAATTACGATGTATGTTTTAACTTTGTTTTATGCATTAAGTACGGACTTAAAACTGATTGCAAAGTGCTTCTTTATGCAGCTGAGTAAAACAAAGCGTTATTTAGGCAATCCACACAATACTGAATTCCGAGTTGTCTGGGACTGCTGCATCCTCTTTATTTGTGTTACTCAGTGTGACCCTGATGGTGGCAATGTGGGATTAGTGAGTGGACAGAAATGGCTAATAGATGGAGGAAAGGCAATCGGAAAGATGTGCTCTGTTAGCACTGCTTTCACATGTTTGCATGGGTGGCAGTCACTTCCTTAAGAGGGAATCACAGGACGGCTTCTAACTTCAGGTAACCACCACGACAAATAAATCTGGATGCCAACATGGGGTATTGGTTATTGTTAGCTTTGTATCCTTTTAGTACACAGTGGTTCTCAGTCTTGGGCACATATTAGAATTACTGGGGGGATTTTTTTAAAAACTGTGCTTGGCCACACCAAAAACAATTCAGTCATAATATCTGGAAATGGAACCCAGGTTTCAGTATCTTTTGTGTTTCCAGAGGATCCTAGTGAGAAGCCAAGACTGAGACCTACGGAGTCAGTCTCATTTGTCAACAGCACCAATGTGGACAGTTTCTTATGTAAATCTTAAGATATTTTGGTCCATGTGATTCAGTTTCAGAACAATATTGCATCCAAGAATAAGAAGCCAGAAGTACTTAAAAAGACATTTCATTGTTCATGAATATATCCAAAGATCATTTTGAAGGATTTATGTGTTTAGTTTTCCTTTAAAAAGTTATTGAAACATATCTTTCCTCTCCCATATATTCCCTAACACTCTAGATTTTTTCACCATCCCTTTTACAAAAGGGCTACCTACCCTTTTGTAATCAACAAAATCAACCTACCCTCCACCCTTCTACTTTTCTATCTTCCTTCCACCTCTTTTATCTCCATTTCTCACCATTTCCTTCTGTTCAGTATCTTATTATTTAGACTGACACACTTGTCGAAGAGGAATCCTTCCTCCTTAGGGGTAAAGGAGTGCAAAATAGGAGAAACTGGCCTGGCATTTCTATTTATCTGGCAGGTTGGAGTGAGAGACATTTTAACATTCCCATATTGCCGTTGCCAATGTCTTTTCACACATTCTTGTCCATTCTAATGTCTTTCCCTCAAGTGACATATTTAACTCTGTTCTCTAAGAGAGTCTTTCCATTGAGAGTCCAAGTCCCATTGAATATTCCCTGCTCAAGAGCTCCTAGAGAGGCTTGAAGGAGATGTCAGACGACATCTGGTGATTCAATTTTTGTCTCTTGGAGCCGAGAAAGTGACACTTTCCTGAGAAGCAGCATTAGCCTCCAAATCCCTGACAATGTTGAACTTCGCCTAAGCCCTGTGCTCTCTCCCAGAAAGAAGCTATGGTTAAGAAATCTCCACACCCAATTGTATTCTGATAAGCAGCTAACCCAAAGGGTAAGCCTTGCCCCACAAATTCAGAGAAAAGATCTGTCTCTACCCTTCAGATAAGATTCAGTGTCCACTCTTTGCCATGACTCTCTTGATTACCTGCCTCTGTAAAACTCCAAGCCCTTTTTCCTTTCTTCTTCTCTGCATTGAGAGCATCCTCCCTATTGCAATAGCCTTAATAAATTATTAATTGTCTGCAGCTGTTTGTCATTCATATTCCCCATCTGATAAATACCTTTTGTGAGATAAAGAAAAGGTTGCACAGAGACAATGAGTCACTATATATATTATTCTCTATATATACATATTTAGTGTATATATTAATATATATGTACTTATATATATTCTAAAATAAAAAGGTTACTTTTTAATGGGCTTATTATTGTTTCAGCCAAGGCAAAAGATCTATCTAGTCTATCTGTTTAGATATTGAGATCTATCTATCTATTTATCTTTCTGTCATCTATCTATAGATCTTTTCCCTTGGCTGAAACAATAAGCCCACTAAAAATAACTTTTTTATTTTAGAATAATTGTAGCTTCATTAAAGATTTGTAAATATAGAAGAGAGAGTTCCCATACACCCCTCACCCACATTCCCCCGTTGTTAAATTCTTATATTACCATAGTACATTGAGAACTGACATTGATACATTACTATTAACTAAACTTGACACTTTTTAAAAATATTTCACCACTTTCTACTGAGAAACTGCCTGCCATGGCAGCTGTACCTCATGTAAGAATCACAATAACAGTTTGATCACAAAAAAAGGAAAAAAAAAATAGCAGCAGCATCAACTTCTACTTGTTCCAGAACATCACCGGCCACAGAAAACCTTCCACCTCTAATACTGAACAATTGTTCTGTATTAGTCCATTCTCACACTGCTAATAGAAATATACCTGAGACTGCACGATAAATAAAGGAAAGAGGGTTAACTGACTCACAGTTTGGCATAGCTGAGGAGGTCAGGAAACATGCAATCATGGCAGAAGCAGCAGCAAACATATCCTTTGTCACATCACAACAGCAAGGAGAAGTGCAGAGTGAAGGGGGTGGGGGATGCCCCTTACAAAATCATCAGATCTTGTGAGAACTCACTCACTATCATGAGCACAGCGTGGAGGTAACTGCCCCCATGACTCAATTATCTCCCACTGGAACCCTCCCATGACACATGGAGATTAAGGGAGCTACAATGCAAGATGAGATTTGCTTGGGGACACAGCCAAACCATATCACTTTCTGTTTTAGAAATGTCCCAGCACTGCTTGCTTGCCCCCTTGCGGCTAAGAAGGATGGCCAAATGTACCTGAAGACTGCTTAGAAAGCCTCCTAATTTCCAAAATCTCACTTTAATAAAATGTTTGCCAATGAATGATTGTCTCATTTTCTCTTTTTATATTATAATATTTATTCTATTTCCCAAATTTTTGAATCCAGTCTAAAATAAAAATGATGGCAGATACGTTCCTTTGTATAAATGAACAGTCTTTGTTAATTCTGTCTCACACTTAGTTTTTCTCTGTTACCATTAATGGCCTTTTTGTATTTGTGTTGCTTAGAATTTGCTGTTATTTTTCCAAGTGAGAGTAGACATATTTCATCAATTATGAAGATGTTTTGTATTAATTTTGCTCATTTTTCTATATTCATTCTCATCTTTTATGAGCTATTAATTAAACAAGAATTACAACATTTATTTTCTCATGTCTTGGGTACTTTAACTGATTTTATTTCATTTCTCTCATGTGCTTCAGTTTGCACAATTTGAATTCACTCATATGTTTTCCACTGTGCTCAGTCAGCTTTTAAGTGCTTTGAAGAAATTCTTCATTTCAGAATTTGAATTTTTCAGTTCTGGAATTTTTGGGTTTTTTTTAAGCCTCATTTTTTCTACCAAAATTTCTCATCAGTTTGCATTCTGTACACTTTCTTCTACCATATGTTTAACCCATATGTATCAGTAACTTAAACTCCTTTAATGTCCTGCTAAATCCAACATCTGAGTGATCTGTGTGACTGTTTTTTCATCTTTTTTGAAGGGTCATATTTTTCTGCTTATTTGCATATCTTTTAAATTCTGATGGTATGCTGGACAGTATGAAAGGCGCATTGTGTAGCTTCTTCTTGATTATCTCACCTTGCTCTATATTAGGTTGACTTTTGTTCTTGCAGGCAATTGTATCACTAAAGAGTATCTCTGATCTTGTTGAGGCTTGGTTTTAGGATTTTATTGGTTTTTGTCCTTAGTTCTATACCAAAGGCCTTATTCTAGGGTACTGTCCTTTCTCTATTAGATTGGGCCTAAACTGAATACCTAGACGGTTGAGAAATTTCCATTTGTTCTAGCTAGATTTAAACTGCAACATCTCTCCAGCAATGTTCATCCTTTCAAATTTCTTTCATTTTAAACACTCCAGAACTTGCCATTTGCCAGAACTGAGTTTTGCCCTGAAATTGCATAGCTTAAGGTTCAGACAGGGACCGGAGAGAAACCTCAATGCAGATTTTAAGAGTGCCGTCCTTTCTAGTAACTTGCCCTGAAAATTCCAATGTCCTTTCTAGCCCTACTTTGAGTTTCTTCCTTTACCTAGGTTACATTTCTTTTGCCAAATGCGATAAACGGTCTTTCTTTGACTCCATCTTTCTACTCCATGGTTTGGAAATCATCTCCAGATGGCAAACAAGGTTGAATACAGACAGCTTTAGGTTTTCTCTCTCTTATGAATGTAAGGCCTGATCTTTCCGCTGCACAGTAGCTTAAAAAAGTGATGTCATATATTTCCTCCACTTTCATACATCTGTACAGTGAGGTGAAATCCAATCACATGATGACTAAAATCAGAATCTCCTTTCTTTACATGCAAAGAAAGGAAATGCAACATTATTTTCCATAAGCATGCTGTGTTGTTACAATTGTTTTGATTTTTTTTTAACATAGTGTCCACATAAAACGTCTTTTTCAGGTCTCAGATAATAGTTCTCTCCTTTAAAATCCTACACTATCTGAAATTAATATTGACAAATATCTGTTATTTTCCTCTGTGCATTGTTTTAATATCTAGTCATTACTTCATCTCCGTAAGATTGTTTTCAAATATATCTTTATAATAGATTCAGTTCAATCATTGAAGCTTCTGGATTGTAAAAAAAAAACCCACAATTTTATGTTTGTTCTCTTTTAGTATATTTCTTATCTGTAATCTGTCATTATTTCTTAAATCTTTGGGGAATTTTCAAATTATCAAAGATTTCATTAATCTGATTTTCAGCAGCATTAATTTTCAATTCACTCCATAATGGATTTTAATTTTGTTTTGAAATTTGGGTTTTGTTATGGCTTGGTATTCTTATCAACTTTCTTTTTCTGTGCTTTTGTTCTGAACTTGGATTTTTCTTTTATAAATATCTTTCCTATTGTTTTAGAAGCCACATGCTCTTGAACTCAACTGAAAATATACATGATAAAAAATAAATTTATTTTCCTCATCGCTAATTTCAGTATGATTCCTAGAGTACATTTTCTTTGCAAGTTTTAAAACTGCTTCCTTTTCCTGGAATTAAAGTAATTTTCACATATCACATTGTGTTTTGTGCTATATTGCTTCTCCACTTTTGTAACAGCTTTGTAGAGCCCCTATAACAAAGTCCCACAAGTTAGGTGGCTTGAAACAACAGCAGTATATTTTTTTCCTCATAATCTTGAGGGTTAGAAGATATCAAGGTATCAGTAAGGCCATGCTCACTCTGAGACTGAACCCTTCCTTGCCGCTTCCTAGCTCCTGGCTGTGGCTGGCAACCTTCCGTGTTCTCCGGCTTGTGGCTGCATCTCTCATCTCTACCTCTGTTGTGACACGATGTTCTTTTCATGCGTCTCTGCATCTACACCTAGCCTTCTTGTAAGAACACTGCCACCCTAGATTAAGGGCTCACAGTACTCCAAGATGACTTCATCTTAACTAATTAAATTTGCAATGACACTATTTACAAATAAGCATGTATTCTGCTGGGGTTAAGACTTCAACACATTTTAAATTTTTTTGTGGGGGACACAAGCCCATAACAACTTCAAAGTAAGGAGATATTTATCAGTATATGGTGATAGGAAAATTATCAATATACATCTCTTTGTTAAGAGACAGGATAAGGAACGTGTGTCCTTGGACTTGATCATGGCTGTCTTGGAATCATTTAAGAAACAACAACAACAACGTGAGAGCTCATGTTCTCTCATCTATGCAGCAAATCAGTGCAATTCTGTATGCCATAAGCTAACTAAAAAAGAAAGAGGAATGCTTACATATATTTCATATACCATGTTCTTATTGTCCAAACATCTTGTTTATTAGATTTTTATGTTTAAAGTGCGGATGATGGACAATCCCACAGCTAGATGTTGCCAGGGTTTTCACATTTCTGCCTGAAGGGAAAGTTGATGAGTACAGCTTATTCCTAGTTCTGTTGTTAGCACTTTGCAGGTGTTCATGTAGTGCATTTCCTCTTTATTGAGAAATAGTTTTTAACTGTGTCCCTCTTTTTGAACTATTGGTGGACAGACATGACTATTAACTCCAGAATGCACTATTTGTACAGCTCTGTCTCGACCTGCCCTTACAACATCTAATAGGTTAGCAGTATACATACTAGCATACAGTGTGTGCCCAGAATTCCCTATTGCATTTGTGTATGTTTTAGTCTCTTAATCCACGTAACGGAAGTACTGCATAGAGAACGGTTTATCCAGATATTGACAAAAGCATTTATGGGTTTTTCTTAAATACTGTGGTGATAATGTTATTCCTAAACAAATCCTATGAATAATTAGGAATATATATATACACACACACACACACACACACACACACACACACGTATGCATATATACTGTATACATGTATATAATTTACATATATAATGATCATATAATTTAAAATTAAGCAATAAAATTTTTCTTATATGAGGTCAATTAAATAAATTTACAGATTTACTAAGATCATTTATTTATTTCAACACTACACAAACACTTTCTTTATTGTTAGAGGGTGCCTCTTTGGCTTTAAAGTATTTGACAAGCAAATTACTGACACCAGAAGCTTCCTTTTACAGATATTCAACGAAACATTGCAGTGGAAGATGTTCAGGTAACTCATGTGGCTTTTTACTTAAAATATTAATATTACTACTGTATTATAACATATTACATAATTAATATTTTGCTTAATATGTTAACAATATTAATATTACATACTTAAAAACCTGTATTACTCTCCTTAATATTTGTGATGTGTTTTTGATCATCTAGCTCATGAAAGGGACTAACCTCAGAGCACTAGATTACAGAAACGCTTGTAATACTGATCAATTAACAAAAGACTTTTATTCACTATGGCTGGTATTATTGCTGCCATCAGTCTTATCACTTTCCAGTTTCTTTGATATTTCAGAAGATATTCAGGTATATGGTACCAAAGGGAAAGCATTAAGCATTTGGTCAGAAAAGCCTGGCTTATCACCTGGCTTTGACAGTTTCTAGCTGGGTAAACCTGAGGGGAAATAAATTCTCTAAACTGGATTTCTTATTTGGAGAGAAGCTTAATCACTATTACTGTCCAGAGTTCTTAAAAATAAATAAATAAAGTAATAAGGAATAGTGTAAGTTCTTTGTAAACTGTAAAAAGTAGGTAAATGTAGAAAAATTTGCTTACTCTATTTTTGTAATGATGATAATCAGAAAACCACATTTACTGAGCATTAAAAAGAAAAATTTTTGTTACCTGAAAATAGGTTAAGTAAGGTTGATTTGCATGAATGTCCTCAAAGTATACAACAAAATGCTTCAGTTCCACTGTAGAGAGAGTAATCATCTCTGTCTTTCCAGTGAAGGCCTCTCAAAACCCTCAACATAAGACAGGAAGAAACTAACTGTGGACACTGAAAACATATGGCACTATGTGTACTGGGGAAGAAAATCAGAATTTGAAAAAAAATCAAACTAGTGATGACTGCTCGTTCTCTCCAATAGCTCTCATTTTGTATTCATAGCAATATGAAACCCAGATCTTTCTGTTGCATGCAGACAAAAAGAGTTCCAAGAGAAACAAAACCTTTTTTTTGTCAGAATAATTGGAAAGTGGAGACTTTAAAGGTCAGAAAGAATGGAGAAAAGCCCCTGGGGTTTACTGTTGTTTCCTTCTCTCCCCCTTCGGCTTCCAGCAAATCCCAAGATGGCTACAGCAGCTGCAGCAGCAGGAAAATGATGGCAGTGGCAATAAGGTCTACAACTCTGTGAGAAGATATTTCTTCTCTACAACCACAGGAACTGTGATCTGAAAGGATGGAGGGAATCCACATTCGTTTTTCTTTCTTTCTCTCTCTCTCTCTCTCCCCCCCCCCCCCGCCTCCATTCTGCTCTGGTTTCTTGGCCTTAATGGAAAATACACAGTAAAAAGTGCACAAATGAGTGGAAAACTGAAGGCCAAATTTTACAACCAGTAACTGAAGAAAGGGGACCCAGGGAGCTGAGCAAACGTCATGAAAATCATGAGGAGGAGGGATCTTAGGGAAAAGATACCATATGCTGTATATAAACCACTGGGTTAGCCTTCAAACTGCATAGGCATATATCTGAGTTTCACAGCATATCAAAGACTGTGAAAATCATACTAAGGTATACATAATCATCCACATCCCTGACTGGCCATTAAATCTTCCACATGTTAAAGACATAGATAATATGAAAAATGCTTAGAAAACTGAACTGTCAGAATGCTTGGTCAGAACTTGCGAGCTGTACCTAACTGGGATTATTTCCAGATACAATCATTTTCCTTAGCCATTAAACTTTATAAAGAATGTAATAGCATAAAATTCAAATATTCAGGATACAACCCAAGTTTACGTGGTATACAAAGAACTAGGAATATCTTAATACCTCTCAAAAGTAAAGACAACCAACAAAGTAAAGTCAATCTTGACATGACCAAGCTGTTATAAAACTTTAAGGCTACCATTATTAGAATAAATATCTGACAGACTTTAAAACTTATTATAACTATGCCCAATAAATAAGAACAAATACTTTTGAAATGATTGGAAAGTTTTTTCATGGAAATAAGAGATATTACAAAGAACCAAATACATATTTTAACTGAAAAAGAAATAACTAAAATAAAAATTCTCTGAATAGACTCAAATTGAAGATGACAGAGAAAAAAAATCAGTGAACTTGAATATAGAGCAATACAAATTATCTGATAGAACAGAGTGAAAAATTATAGAAAAAAATAAACAGAATCTATGAGACAATATACAATGTCTAACATTTATTTCATTGGACTTTCAAAGGGTAAGGGGAACGACTGAAGTGCCAGACTAAAATGGTGGAATAAAAGCAATATGGCTTCACTCTCATACACAAAAAAACAAAAACAGGAGGTTCCAAGATGGCTCAATAGGAGCATCTCTGGAGTGCAGTTCCTAGTGAGAGCAACACAGAGGGTGAGTGATCACTGCACTTCCAAAGAAGTTTTTACTGCCAACAGACCAGGAGATTCCTAGGCCAGAAAGTGTCACAAGTTTCCAGCATGGATGTTACAGCTGGTGCTGCAGGTTTCCACACAAATCTAGGTGACTGTTTCAACTAGCGCCTGTAACTCTTGGAAGACAGAGCTACCCACTCAACTGAAAAGCAGGGTCTGAAACAGAGAGCCAGAGGATCTGGCTCAGCAGGTCCCACCCCTATAAAGACCAGCAATCTGAAACGTTATGGACTGAGAGTCTTGCAGCAAGTGCAGCTGGAGAGGGGACCGTCCAGCTTGGTGGGGGTAAAGGCATCCACCATTACTGAGGCAGTCCACCACTACCGCCATTACCAAGGAAGCCTGCCATTACCGAGGCAGTCCGCCATTACCGAGGCAGTCTGCCATGACCGAGGCAGTTCTAACTATATCTCTGTAAACAAAACTCAAGGAAGTTTGCACAGCAGCTGGACAGAGCCCACGGCTGGTCACCAATGCCCCTGCTAGCAGACTGTGACTAGACTATCTCCTTGCTGGGTAGGGCATCTCTGAAAAAAGACACATCAGAAACATAAATAAAGCCCCACCTTTCCAGACAGAACACCTAGGAAAAGAGGTGGTTACGAGTCCACTGCAGCAGACTTAAATGCACCTGCCCAGCAGCTCTGAATGGAACCATGAAGCTCCCAGCACAGCACTTGAGCTCCTGTAAGGGACAGATGGTCTCCTCAAGTAGCTCCTGGACCCCTGTATATCCAAAGAGACACCTCACAAAGGAGAGTTCAGGCTGACATCTGGCAGGTACTCTTCTGGGATGAAGATAACAGAAGAATCCTGCAGCAACACTTACTGTTCTGCAGCCTCTGCAGGTGATCCCCAGACAAGCACGGTCTGGAGTGGACCTCCAGCAGTCCTGCAGCAGAGGGGCCTGACTGTTAGAAGGAAAACTAAAAAACAGAAAGAAATAGCTTCAACATCAACAAAAACAACATCCACTCAGAGACCCCATCCAAAAGTCACCAACTACAAAGAGCACAGGTAGATAAATCCACAAAGATGGGAAGAAACCAGCACAAAAAGGATGAAAACGCCAAAAACCAGAATGCCTCTTCTCTTCCAAGGGATCACAACTCCTCACCAGCAAGGGAACAAAGCTGGATGGAAATCAGTCTGATGAATTGACAGAAACAGGTGTCAGAAGGTGGGTAATAACAAACTTCTCTGAACTAAAAGAACATATGCTAACCCAATGTAAAAAATCTAAGAACCTTGAAAAAAGGTTAGATGAAAGGCTAATGAGAATAAACATCTTAGAGAAGAATATAAATGACTTGATGGAGCTGAAAAATATAGCACGAAAACATTGTGAAGCATACACAAGTTTCAATAACTGAATCGACCAAGCAGAAGAAAGGATATCAGAGATTGAAATTTAACTCAACAAAATAAAACAGAAGGTAAGATTAGAGAAAAAAGAGTGAAAAGAAATGAACAAAGCCTCCATGAAATATGGGATTATGTGAAAAGACCTAATCTACATTTGATAGGTGTACCTGAATGTGGACAGGAAGAATGGATCCGAGCTGGAAAACACTCTTCAGCATATTTTCCAGGAGAACTTCCCCAACCTAGCAACGCAGGCCAACATTCATGTCCAGGAAATACAGAGAACACCACAAAGATATTCCTCAAGAAGAGCAACCCCAAAGCACATAATCGTCAGATTCACCAGTGTTGAAATGAAGGAAAAAATGCTAAGGGCAGCCAGAGAGAAAGTTCGGGTTGCCCGCAAAGGAAAGCCCATCAGACTCACAGTGGATCTCTCAGCAGAAACCCTACAAGCCAGAAGAGAGTGGGGGCCAATATTCAACATCCTTAAAGAAAAGAACTTTCAACCAAGAATTTCATATCCAGCCAAACTAAACTTCATAAATGAAGGAGAAATAAAATCCTTTACAGACAAGAAACTGCTGAGAAATTTCATCACCACCAGGCATGCCTTACAAGAGCTCCTGAAAGACGCACTAAACGTGGAAAGGAACAATGAGTACCACACATTCCAAAAATGTACAAAATGGTGAAGACCATCCACACAATGAAGAAACTGCCTCAACTAATGGGCAAAACATCTAGCTAGCATCAAAATGGCAGGATCAAATTCACACATAACAACATTAACCTTAAATGTAACTGGGCTAAATGCCCCAATCAAAAGACAGAGACTGGCAAGTTGGAAAAAAAGTCAAGACCCTTTGGTGTGCTATATTCAGGAAACTGATCTCATATGCAAGGACACGTGGGAGATGTTATTACTCCACTGTCAATATTAAAGAGATCAACAAGACAGAAACTTAACAAGGATATCCAGGACTTGAACTCAGATTTGGACCAAGCAGACTTAATAGACCTCTACAGAACTCTCCACCCCAAATCCACAGAATATACATTCTTCTCAGCACCACACAGTACCTACCTTAAAATTGACCACATAATTGGAAGTAAATCACTCCTCAAAAAATGCAAAATAACAGAAATCATAAGAAGCAGTCTCTCAGACCACAGGGCAATCAAAAATTAGAACTCAGGATTAAGAAAGTAACTCAGAACTGCACAACTTCATGGAAACTGAACAACTCACTATTGAATGTTGACTGGATAAACAATGAAATGAAGGCAGAAATAAAGATGTTCTTCGAAACCCATGAGAATGAAGACACAATGTACCATAATCTCTAGGACACATTTAAAGCAGTATCTAGAGGGAAATTTATAACGATAAATGCCCAGATAAGAAGCAAGGAAAGATCTAAAATCAACATCCTATCATCAAAATTGAAAGAGCTAGAGAAGCAAGATTAAAAAAAAAATCAAAAGCTAGCAGAACACTAGAAATAACTAAGATCAAAACAGAACTGAAACAGATAGAGACACAAAAAACCCTTCAAGAATCAATAAATCCAGGAGTTGGTTTTTTGAAAAGATCAACAAAATGACAGACTGCCAGCCAGATTAATAAAAAAGAAAAGAGAGAAGAATGAAACAGATGCAATAAAAAACGATAAGGGGATACCACCACAGAGTCCACAGAAATACAAACCATCATCAGAGATTATTACAAACAACTCTGTGCACATAAACCAGTAAACCTGGAAGAAATGGATAAATTCCTGGAAATTTGCATCCTCCCATGCCTAAACCAGGAAGAAGTCGAAACTCTGAATAGACCAATAACAAGGGCTGAAGTTGAGGCAGCAATTAGTAGCCTAGTAACCAAAACAAGTCTGGGTCCAGATGGGTTCAAAGCCAAAATCTACAAGATGTACAAAGAGACTTGCACACTTCTGAAACTATTCCAAACAATCCTTCTGAAACTATTCCAAACAATCCAAAAAGAGGGACTCCTTCTGAAACTATTCCAAACAATCCAAAAAGAGGGACTCCTTCCCAAATCATTTTATGAGACCAACATCATCCTGATACAAAAACCTGGCAGAGAATCAACAAAAAAAGAAAACTTCAGGCCAATATCCACGATGAAAATAGAGGCAAAAATATTCCATAAGATAATGGCAAACTGATTGCAACAGCACATCAAAAGGCTTATCCATCACGTTCAAGTAGGCTTCATCCCAGGGATGCAAGGCTGGCTCAACATATTCTAGTCTATAAATGTAATCCACCACAAAAACAGAACCAAAGACAAACAACACATGATTATCTCAATAGATGCAGAGAAGGCCTTTGACAAAATTTAACAGCCCTTTATGCTAAAAACCCTCAATTAACTAGGTATCGAAATAACATATCTCAAAATATTAAAAGCTATTTATGACACACCCACAGCCAATATCATACTGAATGGGCAAGAACTGGAAGCATTCCCTTTGAAATCTGGCACTAGACAAGGATGCTCTCTCTCACCACTCCTATTCAATCTATTATTGGAAGTTCTATCCAGAGCAATCAGGCAAGAAAAAGAAATAAAGGGTATTCAGTTAGGAATGGGGGAAGTCAAACTGTCTCTATTTGCAGACCACATGATTGTGTATTTAGAAGATCCCATCATCTCGGCCCCAAATCTCCTGAAACTGAAGCAACTTCAGCAAAGTCTCAGAATACAAAATCAATGTGCAGAAATTACAAGCATTTCTATACAGAAATAACAGACTAAAAGAAAGCCAAATCAAGAGTGAACTTCCATTCACAATTGCTACAATGAGAATAAAATACCTAGGAATACAACTAACAAAGGATGTAAATGACCTCTTCAAGGAGAACTACAGACCACTGCTCAAGAAAGTAAGAGAGGACACAAATAGATGGAAAAACATTCCATGCTCATGGTTCAGAAGACTCAATATCATGAAAACGGACATACTACTCAAAGTAATTTATAGATTCAATGCTATTCCCATCATGCTACCAATGTCCTTCTTCACAGAACTGGAAAAAAACACCTTAATTTTCATATGGAACCAAGAGAGCCTGCATAGCCAAGACAATCCTAAGCAAAAAGAATAAAGCTGGAGGCATCACACTACCTGACTTCAAACTATACTACAATGCTACAGTAATCAAAACAGCATGGTACTGGTCAAAACAGAGATATAGACCAACAGAACAGAACAGAGACCTCAGAGGCAATGCTTCACATCTACAACCATGTGATTTTTGACAAACATGACAAAAACAAGCAACAGGGAAAGGATTCCCTGTTTAATAAATGGTGTTGGGAAAACTGGCTAGCCATGTGCAGAAAATACAAACTGGACCCCTTCTTGACACCTTATACTAAAATTAACTCCAGATGGATTAAAGACTTACACATAGGCAAAACAATTCAGGACATAGGCATAGGTAACAACTTCATAACTAAAACATCAAAAGCATCTGCAACAAAAGCCAAAATAGACAAACGGGATCTAATTAAACTCCAGAGCTTCTGTACAGCAAAAGAAACAATCATTAGAGCGAACTGGCAATCAACAGAATGGGAAAAAATTTTTGCAATATACCCATCTGACGAACGGCTAATATCCAGAATCTACAAAGATCTAAAACAGATTTACAAGAAAAAAAAAAACAAAAAACCATTCAAATGTAGATGAAGGATAAGAACAGACACTTTTCAAAAGAAGACATATATGAGGCCAAGAAAAATTATAAAAAAAATGTGCCAGCCGTGGTGGTTCAGGCCGGTAATTCCAGCACTTTGGGAGGCCAAGGCGGGCAGATCACGAGGTCAAGAGATCAAGACCATCCTGGCCAACATGGTGAAACCCCATCTCTACTAAAAATACAAAAATTAGCTGAGCGTGGTGGCATGCGCCTATAGTCCCAGCTACTCAGGAGGCTGAGGCAGGAGAATTGCTTGAACCCGGGAGGCAGAAGTTGCAGTGAGCTGAGATTGTGCCACTGCACTCCATTCAGCCTGGTGCCTGGCGACAGAGTGAGACTCTGTCTCAAAAAAAATAAATAAATAAATGAAAAAAAAAATAAAAATAAATGCTCATCATTACTGGTCATTAGAGAAATGCAAATCAAAACGACATTGAAATACCATCTCATGCCAGTTAAAATGGTGATCATTAAAAAATCTGGAGAGAACAGATGCTGGAGAGGATGTGGAGAAATAGGAACACTTTTACACTATGGGTGGGAGTGTAAATTAGTTCAACCATTGTGGAAGTCAGCTTGGCGATTCCTCAAGGACCTAGAAATAGAAATTCCATTTGACCCAGCAATCCCATTACTGGGTATATACCCAAATAATTATAAATTGTTCTAATATAAAGACACATGCACACATATGTTCATTGCAACCCTGTGTACAATAGTAAAGACCTGGAACCAACCCAAATGTCTATCAATGATAGACTGGACAAGGAAAATGTGGAACATATACACCACAGAATACTATGCAGCCATAAAAAATGATGAGCTCACGTCCTTTGTAGGGACCTGGGTGAACCTAGAAACCATCATTCTCAGCAAACTGACACAAGAACAGAAAATCAAACACCACATGTTCTTACTTATAGGCAGGTGTTGAACAATGAGAACACACAGACACAGGGAGGGGAGCATCACACACTGGGGTCTGTCGTGGGGTCCTAGCAGAGGGACAGCAGGGGCTTGGAAGGTTGGGCAGGGATAACATGGAGATAAATGCCAGATATAGGTAACAGGGGATGGAGGTAGTAAACCACACTGCCATGTATGCAGGTATGCAACAATACTGCATGATCTGCACATGTACCCCAGAGCCTAAAGTACAATAAAAATAAAAATAAAAAAGCAAAAATAAATATGCAGGGCCAAGATTATCACCAGCAATATCCCAGAACTCAAATATGAGTGTAAGACCATCCCTGGGGCCACAGTAAGTTGAAAGGTATAAGCAAATAGAGAAAAAGACTTCTCTATCTGTGATGCTCCTCCCTCAATCTGTGACACCATTCATGGGAAAATTACCTCTAGACTCATAGTTTTCACAATGGAAAAAAAATGATTGAGGCATATAGCCAGTTTCCCCACTATCTTGCTTTCCTTTCCAAGAAAACCATTCCTGCCTCAATCCACAAAAAGAAATCGGGGGTGACTGTAAAGGGATAAAACTCCTTAGGGCATCTATAAACAAAGAAGAGAGTTGGGACAATACCCTGTCTCACAAAACTACTCTTTATCTCAGCCAAAGAGCATACCAAATCAGAGTGGCTGTTCAGTAATACCATGCTATAGAAGAGATGCTACAAAGATCTTGTGGTCAAAAACTTCAAGCTAGCCTTACCACACAGGCTGGGGTATCCCCTTTTGGACATTCCCATTTAATATTGGCAGTGCACTAATGGTTTGCTATAGCTAAGGAAACCGGTGTATAAGGCATCATGTAATGCTGAAAAGGAAGCAATCTAGGATTATGGGAACTCAAAAAGCAATGGCAAAGAAACCCTAAGCAAATATACTCCAGAAAATTTAAACAGGCCAGACAGTGAAGACTGGAATAAATAACTAATTATTCAATGTGAAGCCATGAAAATATATCTACAAAAAACAACAGCTAACCGGGAATGATGACTTCCATAAATAGTCAAAGCAAGGAGCCAGTGATGAGACAGCAATGTGTGAGCTCTCACATTAAGAATTCAAAATAGCAAATCCTTTCCCCACTGCTTAGACCTAACACCATAAAAATCCTAGAAGAAAACCTAGGCAATATCATTCAGGACATAGGCATGGGCAAGGACTTCATGACTAAAACAACAAAAGCAATGAGAACAAAAGCCAAAATTGATAAATGTGATCTAATTAAACTAAAGAGCTTCTGCACAGCAAAAGAAACTATCATTAGAATGAACTGGCAACCAACAGAATGGGAAAAAATTTTTGCAATCTACCCATCTGACAAAGGACTAATATCCAGAATCTACAAAAAATTTAAACAAATTTTACAAGAAAACAGTCCCATCAAAAAGTAGGCAAAGGATATAAACAGACACTTCTCAAAAGATGACATTTATACAGCCAACAATCATATCAAAAAAAGCTCATCATCAGTGGTCATTAGAGAAATGTAAATCAAAACCACAATGAGATACCATCTCATGCCAGTTAGAATAGCAATCATTAAAATATCTGGAGGCCGATGCTGGAGAGGGTGTGGAGAAATAGGAACACTTTTACACTGTTGGTGGGAGTGTAAATTAGTTCAACCATTGTGGAAGACATTGTGGCGATTCCTCAAGGATCTAGAACTAGAAATACCATTTAACTCAGCAATCCTATTTACTGGGTTTATACCCAATGGAGTATAAATCATTCTAAAGACACATGAACATGTGTGGTTACTGCAAGCATTGTTCACAATAACAAAGACTTGTAACCAACTCAAATGCCCATCAATGATAGACTGGATAAAGAAAATGTGGCACATCTACACCATGGAATATTATGCAGCTATTATAAAAAGATTGAGTTCATGTCCTTTGCAGGGACATGGATGAAGCTGAAAACCATCATTCTCAGCAAACTGACACAAGAACAGAAAACCACACATCACATGTTCTCACTCATAAGTGGTTGTTGAATAATGAGAACACAGACACAGGGAGGGGAACGTCATAAACCAGGGCCTGTTGGGGAGTGAGGGAATAGGGGAGGTATGGAAGGGGAGTGGGTGGCTAGGGGTGGTAAAGCATTAGGAGAAATACCTAATGTAGATGACAAGGTGTGTATGCAGCAAACCACCAGGGCATGTGTATACCTATGTAGGAAACCTGCACATTCTGCACATGTACCACACAACTTAAAGTACAATAAAAATTTTCATTAAAAAATAATAAAATAATAAAGAATTTGAAATAGCAGTTTTAAGAACACTTTGTGAACTTTCAGATAATACAGAAAATCAATTCAGGAATTCATCAGAAAACTCTAAAAAGACTGAAATAAAAAACAAATTCTAGAACTAATAAACTTACTAGATGCTCCCAAAAGGGGAATGGATCAAGCAGAATAAAGAATAAGTGAGTTCTAAGACAGCTACTTCAAAATACACAATGAAAGGATAAATGAGAGAAAAAAAAAAAAAGAATGGAGAGTATTTACAGAATGTAAAGAATAATCTTAAAAGAACAAGTAAAAGTCATTGGTATTCAAGAGGGAGCCAAGAAAGAATAAGGGTAAAAAGCTAATTCAAGGAAGTGATAACCCCAAATTTTCCAAATCTAGAGAAAGAAAGATGTAAATATCAAGGCACAGAGAGGTAAGAGATCTCCAAACAGATTCAACCTAAATAAGACTACCTCAAGGCATGTAATAATCAAATACTCAAAGGTTGAGGGCAAAAAGAAGATTCTAAAAGCAGCAAGTAAAAAGCAAATAACATATAAAGGAGCTCTGACTTGTCTGACAACAGGCTTCTCAGAGGATATTATATAGGCAAGGAGGGGGCAGGATGACATATTCACATATTCAAAGGGCTAAAAATTAAAAAAAAAAAGGAAAAAAAAAAGAAAAAAATGCTAACCTGCAAAAAAAAAAAAAAAATTAAAGGCATAAAACTCTCTGGTAATAGTGAGTACATAGACAAATTGACAGTACAAGAATATTGTAATTGTTCTGTATAATCTACTCATATCTTTAATATAAGGACTGAAAAATAAATCTACCAAATTAATAAGTATAGCAACCTGTTAAGCAATAGGCAATAAAGGTGTAAATTAGGACAAAAATGACGAAATGTATCAAGGGTGTAAAGTGCAGACTTTTAAAGTTCTTTCTTTTGTTTATTTCTTTTTATTCATTTGTGACCAAAATAGAATTGCCATCTGTTAAAAATAAGTAGTCCTATTGGTAAGATGTTTTTGGTAAGTCTCATGGTAAACCACACAGCAAAACCCATAATAGATACGCTGAAAATAAATAGCAACAAGTTAAAATGTGATGCCGAAGAAAACTCCATGAACTTACAGATAACACAGAAAATCAATTCAGGAATTCATCAGAAAACTTTAGAAAGATTGAAGAAAAAATCAAAGTCTAGAACTGAAAAACTTATTAGATGCTCTCATCTAGTTAGTTCTATAATCTGTTTGGAAGGGAGGGAGGGAAAGGGTTACAAAACAAGTAACAAAACTGCAGAAGTCTTTACCTATTAATAACAATGACTATAAATAGTTTTTTTTAATTATAAAAGAATGGATGAATGATTTTAAATTAAAAAGGAACTAACTATATGCTGCTTACAAGGCTAACTTCACCTATAAAGGAATACAGACTGAAAGTGAAGGGATGGAAAAAGATATTTCATGCTACTGGAAGCCATAAAAAAAAAGTAGTAATATTTATATTTGATTAAATAGACTGCAAGTATAAAATACAAAGAAGGCTTTTATATAATACTAAAGAAAGCAATTCCAGAGGATATAACTATTATAAATACATATGCACCTTACGCTGGAGCACCCAAATACATAAAGCAAACATTAATAGATCAAAAGAGAAAGACTGCAGTACAACACCCTACTCTCAGTAAGGGATAGAATAGACAAAAATCAACAAAGTAACTGAAGTTCAAGTACACCCTAGACCAAATGGACCTAACCAACATTCACAGAACATGCTGTCCAACTGCCAGAGAATACATACTTATCTAATAAGTACATGGAAATAATCTGAGATATATGTTATACCATGAAAAAATCTCAACAAATTAAAGAAGTAGAAATCGTATCTAGTATCTTTTTTTATTACAATGAAATAAAACCAGAAATCAGGAACAGGGAATTCTGGAAACGGCACAAATACACAAAAAGAAAACATGCTCTCAAATGATCGATTAAATGAAGAAATTGAGAAAGCAATTAAAATACTTTTTTGAAACGAATGAAAATGAAAACACAAGATGCTAAAAATCATGTACACTAATTCTGTACTAAGAGGAAAGTTTATAGTAATAAACAGTTACATCATAAAAGTGTAAAAAACTAATAATGACCAAAAAACTAGGAAAGGAAGAACAAGCCAAACCCAAAATTAGTGAAAAAGAATGAAGTTTCAAAGATTGAGCAGAAATAAAAGATATTGAGACTAAAAAATTACAAAAGATAAAACAAAAAACAAAATTGACTAAACTTTAGCTGGACTAAGAAAAAAAGAGGACAGATCTAAACAAATAAAATCAGAAATAAAAAGGGGGACAAAGCCAAGGGGTACCACAGAAATACAAAGGATTATTACAGACTGCTATGAACAACTACAGGTCAACAAATAGGTAAACTTGGAAGAAACGAATGATTTCCTGGGGATATACAACCTATTAATATTGAACCATGAGGAATCAGGAAACCTGAACAGATTAATAATGAGTGATGATGCCGAAGCAGTAATAAAAAGTCACCCATCAAGGTAAAGCACAAGATCTAATGTCTTTTAGCTGAATTCTACTGAACATTTAGAGACTGACTAACACAAATTCTATCAAACTCTTCAAAAACATTTAAGATGAAAAAATACCTACAAAATTATTTTACAAAGCCATCACTGTCGTGATACCAAAATCAACAAGATATCAGAAAGCAAACTACAAGCCAATATATCTGATGACCATAAATGCAAAAATCCTCAACAAAATACTTGCAAACTGAATGAAACACACATTAAGAAGATCATTCACTTGAGATTAGAACATGAGACGCTTGGCTGAAGAATGCTTTTGTTCGTGATACTATACTGCATTTATGATTTAAAACAATAAATCAGGAGAAGTCTTAATTCTTAAGACATTCCTTATTACCATGGCATTAGTCCCAGGTGACAAAGAACTTGCATTTTAAATATACTTTTATCACATATTCATGTATTAAAATATACGCAGAATTACAAGAAATGGTGCCAAAGCTTCCAGGTATCTTTTACAAGTGTTTACCTTTGGTTTTATGATTAAACATTTCTGTTTTTTTTTTTTTTAATATCATTCACCATGATCAAGAGGGATTAATCTCCAGGATGCAAGCATGGTTCAACCTGCAAATTGATTTATTGTATCTATTATACTAACAGAATGAAAGACAAAAACTATGTAAACATTTCAATAGATACTGAATAAACACTTTTTTTTTAAAGGGACCCTCAAAAAACTGGGTATAGAAGAAACATAACTCAGAACAATAAAGGCTATATAGGAAAAACCCACAGCCAAAATCATACTAAATAAAAGCATTTACTGATAAGGATGCCAACTTTCACAACTTTTATTCAACATATTACTGAGCCAAAGAAATTAGACAAGAGTCAAATTAACCTTGCCCATGACCTCATATTATTTTAGAAAAACCTAAATACCAAAAAATGATTAAAAGTGATAAATGAATTCAGTAATGTTGCAAGATGCAAAATCAACATGCGAAACTCAGTAGCATTTCTATATGTCAACAGTAAACAACCTGAAAAATTAAAAAAGTAATCCCATTTATAATAGCTGTAAGAAGTATCAAAAACCTAGAAATATATTCAGCCACAGAAATTAAAGATCTTTGGAAGGAAAATTATGAAGAAATAATGAAAGAAATTGAAGAGGGATGTGGGTGGGAGAACCCGCAAGTGCCAAGGCAAGGGTCTGAAGCCTCAGCCTGCTCCCATATAAATGATAAAATTAGAAATATAAACACATAAGTAATCATAGATATGTACTTAAATGTATATATGCTCATTATAATCTTTTAATGTTGCTAATGCTTCTTGAGTTGCAAGTGCGAACCTAAGGTGACATTGTCAAAGAAGTGACCCTAAGAAGTGACCCTTAGAGGGCTCTAAGCCCCCTGTCACCCTTCATGAGGGCTTCTGGAGAGTACCTTGGCTGTGTGGCAGAGCCAGTGCTGGGAAAGCACCTGCTGTTTAGCCAGCTGTGGAAAGAGACAGATGTCTCCTTCCCCAGAGGAGTTAGGAGAAAACTCCGCTCCCCGAAGCTCTTGTGGTAAGCCTGACGGTTCTCAGGGAGGCCTGCAGACATCCAGGGGCTTAACTGTCTCTATGTGGTGCTGTGCTTCAGTGGTCATGTTCCATGTCTACTTTCATGTTCCACTTCTGCAGCTGGTTCCTCTTTTTCTTAGAAGATATTAGTAATAGTAACATAAATCTCAAGATCTTCTCTCTTCTTGACAAGTATGAAAAAAGTGCTAACGCAGTATGCTCCTTCACTCACCTCGGCTACTTGAAAGTCCTGGGCCCCTATCTCTAAGGCATGTGATTTACCTGACCCTATCACTGACCACCAATGACCTGCCCAGTCTACCCTGCCCCTGCTTTGTACACAATAAAAGCCAGGGTGACCAGGCACTCACCTGGGGCCAGTGCCAGACTTCACGCTTTGGTGGACAGTGAACCCCTGGGCCCAAACATTTTTCTCTCGATCTCTGTGTCTTGTGTCTTTATTTCTACAGTTTCTCACCTCCGCACCAGTAGAGATGGGCTCATAGGACCCTGTAGGGCTGGACTCTACATCGGACACCAAAAAATAGAAACATACGCCATGCTCATGGATTGGAATAATAATGTCAAAATGTAAATATTACCTGATGTAATCTACAGATGTAAAACAATCCCCATTAAAATACAAATGCCATTCTTCACATAAATTGAAAACAAAAAACTTTAAAATGTACGTGGAACCACAAAAGTCCCCAAATAGTTAAAGCAATCCAGAGCTAAAAGATCAAAACAAGGAACATCACACTACCAGATTTCAAAATGCACTTCAAAGCTATAGTAACTCTAATAGTGTGGTACTGGCATGTAAATAGAGATACAGACCAATGGAAAAGAATAGAGAACCCAGAAATAAATCCACACGTTTAAAGCCAGATCATTTTAGACAAAGTCACCAAGAAACTATATTGGGGAAACAGCTTCAATAAATGGTGCTGGAACAACTGAATGTCCATATGGAGAAGGATAAAAATAGGCCCCTATCTCTCACTATATACAAAAATCAGCTCAAAGTAGGTTAAAGACTTCAATCTAAGACCTAAAACTATATAACTACCAAAAAGAAACATAAAGGAAACACTTCAAGACATTGGCCTGGGGAAAGGTATCTTGAATGGACTGAAAAGCACAGGAAACAAAAGTAAAACTAGACAAATGGGATCACGTCAAGTTAAAAAGCTTCTGCACCAGGACATAATCAATTTTGTGAAGACATAGCCTAAAAAATAAGAGAAAATATTTTCAAATGCTCCACCCAACAAGGGATTAGAATCCAAAATATGTAAGAAATTCAAATTAATAGCAAAAAAGAAATACCCCCATTAAAAAAATGAGCAAAAAATCTGAACAGACATTTCTTAAAGGAAGACACACAAATGATCAACAGATATATGAAAAATGCTCAACATAAGCAATGAGGAAAATGCAAATTAAAACCAAAATCAAATCATCTCCCACAGTAAAATGGCTTTTATAAAAAAGAGAAAAAGTAAGAATTGCTGATAAGTATGTGGAGAGTACACTTCTAGCCTGTGGATGGGAATGTAAATTAGTACAGTCACTATAGAAAACAGCATGGGGGTTTCTTACAAAACTTAAAATGGAACTATCATATTATCTAGCCATCCTACTGCTAGGTATATATTCAAAAGAAAGAAAATCAGTGTATCAAATAGATATTTGCACTACCATTTTTTATTATAGCACTATTCACACTAACCAAGATACGGAATCAACCTAAGTGTCCCCCAGTGAATGAAGAAAATGTACATATACACAATGGTATCTTATTCAGCTATTAAAAATACTAAACTTCTGTCATTTGCAACAACATGGATGGAACTGAAGGTAATGTTAAGTGAAATAAGCTGAGCACAGAAAGACAAGATACCGATGTTCTCATTCACATGTGGGAACAAATAAAGTAGACCTCATAGAGGCAGAGAGTTGCTTGGTGGTTAGCAGAAGCTGAGAACAGTAGAAGAGGGAGATGAAAAGAGGTTGCTCCATGGGTACAAAAATACGGTAAACAGAAGGAATAAGATCAAGTGCTCCACAGAAGAGTAGGATGGCTACAGTTTAAAATAATTTTTGCATAGTTCAAAATACCCGGAGAAGAGTTACTTGAACTTCCCAACATAAAAAGGGGATAAATATTTGGGGCAATGATGTACCAGTTGCCCTGGTTTTACTATTACACTTTGCATGAATGTATCAAAATATCACAAGTACCTCCAAAATATGTGCAGCAATCATGCTGCACAGCAATCACGCTGTACATGTTTTGGAGGTACATGTGATATTACAACAGTGAAAAAGTCACTGTGACTAATCCTGTCAACAAGGCTGTAATGTCAAAAATGTGAATAATTATTAGGTAAAACTTGTAAAATTTGGGGAAAATATATATAAAAATCTTACAAATTAAGAAGCAAAGTGACACAATTTGGGTATTTGTTCCCGCCCAAATCTCATGTTGAAATGTAGTCACCAGTCTTGAGGTAGGACCTGGTCAGAAATGTTTGGACCATAGGGGCAGATCCCTCATCAATGAGTTGAGCCATCCCCTTCGTAGTAAGTGAGCTCTTGTTCTGATTTCGTATCATATCTGGTATTTTAAAAATATGTGGCACCTCCCCTCCTACTTCCTCTCTTGCTTTTTCTTTTGCCATGTGACATGGTGACTCTCTGCTTCACCTTTCACCGTAAGTAAAAGCTTCCTGAGGCTTCACCAGAAGCCAAACAGATGCCAGGACTGTGTTTCCTCTACAGCCTGCAGAACTGTGAGTCAATTAAACCTCTTTTCTTTATAAATTGCCCAGTCTCAGGTAATAACGATTTATAGTCTTTATAGTAATACAGGAATGACCTAATACACAAACTGTACTCCACAACAGATAAAGAAAACCAAGCTCAGATACAGCATAATTTTAATCTTGATAACTAAAGGCAAATAAGTCCTGGGACCACCCAGAGATGAATGCCACATTATGTAGTGAAAACAATAATAATTCAAAAGACAGTAAATTTCTCATCAGAAACAACAGAGGTTGGAAGATAAGAAAAACTATTATTTAAATGTTGACACACAAAATAATTGTCATCACTGCTTTATTCCATATCCTGTAAAACTATTCTTCAGAAAAGAAGGTGAAATGCAGTGCAGATATTCTCAGATTAAGGAAAATAAAGACATTTTGGTTCCTGCCCTAAAAAGTACTAAAAGAAGGGATTTTGATGGAAACAAAGTGATACCAGAAGGAAATCTGGAACTTTGGGAGCTGGGAATGCAAGAGAAATTGTAAATATCTGGATAAACAAACTATTTTCTCTTATTAATTTCCTTCAATATATTTTTATTATTAGAAACCAAAAGATAAAGTTGGTGCCAAAGTAATTGCAGGTTTTTTTGCATTACTTTCAATGTCAAAAATCTATAAAAAGCTGGACAGGTTATATTTAATTTCTAAAGCAACCAGTAAAAGATAACCAAAAACATATAGTCAAAATCACAATTGGTAAAATAGAAAGCTAAAAAATTTTCAATTAATATAGAAAAAATTGATAAAAAATAAATCAGGAAAGGAGGGAGGGAAGTGGAACAAAATACATATTTAATATTGTGTCTCTAAGCCATTGTTTTATTATGGTCTCTGTGCAGTCAAAACTCTCTGCTAATGGTAATCAGTATTTGCAGCCACTCCCCAGCACTAGCATCACCACCTCAGGTTCACCTTAGATCATCATGCATTAGATTATATATATAACAGATTGGTAAAGATTAGATATGGGCTAGGTAATATATATATAAAGATATGAGCTACATAAATATATATATATATTTAGCAGAATTCATCTTATCATTCTACAGAGAAACTTGGCCCAGGGAAGCAAGTGCTCCTATCCTGTCTCTACTTGAAAGTACCTGTCTTTCCTTAGATTTTGGGCTAATTGGTCCAATAGCCTCAGTTATCAGGATCAGTAAAACTGGAAATTTTCAAGTTATGTAGAATTTCTTGTGTGGTAGTGGTGGATATTTTGTGTGTGGGAGTGATGCCCTTCCTAGATTTCTACATCCCAAATGCAAGCACTATTATTTGAATAAAGTATTTGGCAAGCACAGCCCTGGCTCTTACTCTCCAATTTTATGAAGTACCTACCTATTAAAATAATTATATTAATCTTAAAATAATTAATTCATGTCTACAAATTGAGACACTCTCTGAAGGAAAGACATGTTTTAACAAAAGATCTTGATTTCTAGGTTAGGTATTGTAAAGTAGGCTGAGGAAATAATGCTTAGGTGAAAAATGTTTGTATTAAAATTGGTTATGTGCTAATGTAATAGGTCTGACTTCACTTTTTATGTTTAATGACTAACATCTTTTATATCTCACCCGTCTCTCTTCCCCTCTGCCCCACAATTGTCAAGCTGATAAGAAATCCTTCGGCACTGGAAAGGGGATTCAAACGATGCAAGCTCCTTGTCAAAATTCACCAGAGCTCTCACCCAAGCCATAATCCTAGCCGTACAAGAAATTTCTAGCCATTTTTATACTTACTTGGGAGGTCTGCACTGCTCGCCCCAGAAAAGCATCAAATATGTAAGAAATAAACCTTTTACTATCCTCTGGGTGTGTGTGCAATATCATGTCTCAACATCTGAACCAAATTTTGAGTGTGCGCCCATCCTTGAATTTCAGGGTTGGTTCAACAGCTAATTTGCACATCTATTTAAGCCTGTATTAAAGCCAGGAATTTTGGGATATTTGCAAATATGTCATATAATATTTATGCAAATATTTTTATTTAGGCTATAAAGAAGAAATAGTTATATAAAGAAACTGAAATAGCTTTTCACAAATTCACTCTTATTTTTGGATATTTCTGCTCTGATTACTCTGACAGTTAAGGTGAACAATTTACTGCTGTGACAACTTAAGGACATATCATAAACTTGGTGTATCAGACCAAGAATTAGGAGGAAATAGATGAGACATTCAAGATAATATCGGGAATGTTTAATGGAGGGCATATTAGCAAAGTCATAGGCAAGGGGAAAGAAAAACAAAAGAGAGCTCACTACTGGGCAGCAACAGTAAAAGTCAGTATCATTCTTTGACCTGAAGATTGAGGGGAAGGACAGTTAGCAAAAGATTCAGAACAAGAAGGCTTGATGGAGAGAGTATGAGGTTGACAGTTTTGGTGGGGGTATATAGCCAGTTTAAGATGACCATGTAGACAGAAAGCCAAGAGAACGAATATGTGGGTATCACTCCTCTCTTCCACTGATCTTCTGCAGGTGACCCTTCTCTCATGGCCCTTGACAAAATTCAGCTGAAAGCCAGAAAGCAAAGGAACCTATTAACGCCATCCATGCAGGTCAGCATGGAGCTGGGTGAAAATGAATAGAAAGGAGATTTGGAGGTCAAAGGGAAGATGGTCAGCACACTGGAGCTTCTTAACACTCTAAGTCATATCACTAATCTACTTTCAAAACTGTTATTCTTTTCAGTAGAAAGATGTATTCTTTGGTTTTACCATACGTAGAAATAACAATATCCTTCATGTCTCTGACAACTTCTGGAAAACTTCCCTAATTAATTCTCAACACATTCACGTGTATTACCTATCTAATGTCCTTAACTGATATTGTATATGTATGTTTTTTGAGGTTAATCATCTCCTCAATATATGGTGCAAAAGACAACAGTTCTGAAAGTCATCCCTGATCTTCTTAAGGTATGATTGTTTCATCAATTTTGAACTATGGGTAGTTGTGTCTATAATACACTACAAAAGATACATTGCTTTTAATGTCATCCCACATCTGTAACTAGAGTAATTTCATTACTCTAGTTACATTAATTGTTTCTGGAATTCTTCTATAATACTGAAATATTACTAAGGACATACAATTGAAATAATCTTGAGCACAGTATTTTTGTTTATTAACACTAGTGGAGTATTTTATATTAAAATATTTTTAAATAAACATGGGCCAGATGAGAAATTTGTATCCATACTCTATAAATAAAACATGATGGATTATGTTAATTACTTTTTCTCAAAAAAAAAAAAAAAGGAATTCATTTTTACTAAGTACTCTCATGAATATTTTCAGGAGTAAGGTAGGGCAACATTAGATTTACTTAACTTTCTGGTTTTTATAACCTTATTCAGACTCTCTACAGTAGTGAAATCAGTGTCTAATATTCTGATATTATCTTTTGCATAATAGTGTGTCCTGGCAAAGGTAGGTTCTGGCTGTTAGGAAAGCAATCTTTTGTCTTGTCTCATCCATCTCAATGAGATTGTGCTACAGTGCAAAATAAATATTAAACAATAGACAATGGAAAGATTACTGTGTTCATTTTCTTAAGAAATCTTAAACATTATAATTTTTCATGGTTATAAAACCTAAAAACAGATTTTTTTTTTGAAAATAGCACATATGAAGTTATATGTTTTTGAAAAGGAAACATTAAGTTTGGGAAAAGTTTTATTCCCTTTCCCCAAATCTAGTTTTTATCATAGCTACAATTATAGCTAGACATTAGGCTGTAATATTAATAAAAATACCAGCATTAAAAAAGATGATGATTGAAAATTAAAACTCTATGATAATAAATACCTAATTTCATGGAATTTGCAATCTAAAAGTAAATAAAGGCATTTGGAAGATTGTTTCTGAGCAGTGGCAGAGTAATCACAAAATGCAACATCACTTTAAAAATGACAGCATGTGTTTTAGTAAAGTCACTGCTTTCCTATTGCATACTCTTTTTTTCTTTTTACTAAAAGCTAAATTTAAGTAAAATATTTATTACTTGTTAATGTGGGCTTTGGCCACTAAATATAAAACCTTTGACAGTGCTCAAGAAACCTATGTTTAGCCATTCACCAGAATAACAGAAAAAGTAAAGGGTTCTGAAAACTTGTAAATGATTTAAAATTTCTAAAAAATAAAGTTTGTGTCATTTCTATAAAAGTTGAGTGTAGCAAGTTTATAAAGTGCATAATGTTAAAAATGATAATATAAATAACTGCATTCAACGTTTCTAATTAAACAATAACAACACAATAAATTAAAAACAGTTAATGTATCAAAAGGCATAATGGAAAGGGGGCATAAAAAAAGGTCATGGGTTTGTCATAGATGGCCCTTATTATTTTGAAGTATGTTCCTGCAATGCCTTGGTGAAAGTTTTTATCAGGAAGGAGTAGTGGATTTTCTCAGTTTTTGTGCTTCTATTGAGATGATCATATGGTTTTGTTTTTAATTTTGTGTATGTGGTGAATAACAGTTATTGTTTGCATATGTTGAACCAACCTGGCACCCCAGGAATAAGGCCTGCTCCATAATAATGAATTAACTAACTTTTTGATGTGCAGCTAGATTGAGTTTGATAGTACGTTTTTGAGGATTTTTGTGTCTATGTTCGTCAGGCATATTGGTCCGTGGTTTTCTTTTTTCATTGTGTCTTTGTTATATTTCAGTATCTGGATGATACTGGTTTCACAGAATGAGGTATGGAGAAATCCCTCTTCCTTAACTTCCAAACTATTGTATGTCTGGTAGAATTCAGCTGTTAATCCATCAGGTCCAGCATTCTTTTTGGTTGGTAGGTTTTTCATTGCTAATTCAATTTTGGAATTCATTATTGAGTTTCATTTTCTTTCTTACATCATACCAAACAGGCAAAAGCAAGAAGCATTCTCCCTAAGAACTGGAACAAGATGAGGATTTCGAGTCTCACGACTCCTATTCAACATAGTTCTAGAAGTCTTAGCCAGAGCAATCAGGCAATACAGAGAAGTAAGAGTCATTCAAACAGGAAAAGTGGAAGTCAAATAATCTCTCTTCACTGACAATATGATTATTTATCTAGAAAACCCTAAAACCCCACCAAAAAGCTCCTAGAACTGATAAATGACTTCACTAAAATTTCAGTATACAAATTCAATGTATGAAAATCAGTATCATTTCTATACACCAATAACATTCAAGCTGGGAGCCAAATTAAGAATGCAATCCCATTTACATTAGCCACAAATAAATGAAAACACCTAAAAATACATCTAACCAAGAAGATGAAATCTCTCTACATGAAAAACTTGTAGAGTAAAATACTTCTGAAAGAAACAATAGATGACACAAACAGAAAAGCATTCCATGCTCATGGAGCGGAAGAATCAGTATCATTAAAATGGCCATACCGCATAAAGCAATCTATGGATTCACTGCTATTCCTGTCAAACTACGCACATAATTTTTCTCAGAATTAGAAAAAACTATTCTAAAATTCAAATGGAACCAGAAAAGAGTCCAAATAGCTAAAGCAATCCTAAGCAAAAAGAGCAAAACTGGAGGTATCACATTACCCAACTTCAAACTCTACTACAAGGCTACCAACTATACAAGTAACCAAAAAAGTATGGTACTGGTACAAAAACTGATACATAGACCAATGGAACAGAATAGAAAACCCAGGAATAAAGTCCTGCATCTACAAACAACTGGTCTTCAACAAAGCTGACAAAAATAAGCAACAGGGAAAGGACTCCCTATTTAAATGGTGCTAGTAAAACTGGCTAACCATATACAGAAGAATGAAACTGGGACCCTACTTCTCACCATATACAAAAATTAACTCAAAATTGATTAAAGACTTAAATTTAAGACCTCAACCTATAAAAATCCCAGAACAAAACCTAGGAAATACTCTTTTGAACAATGACCCAGGCAAAGACTTTATGACTAAGTCCTCAGAAGCAACTGCAACAAAAACAAAAATTGACAAGTTGAACCTAATCAGATTAAAAAGCTTATGCACAGCAACAGAAACTATCAACAGAGCAAATAGAGAGCCAGCAGAATAGGAGAAAATATTTTCAAACTATGCATCTGAGATCCAGAATATATATGGATCTTAAATCAACAAGAAAAAAAAAACCATTTAAAAGTTGGCAAAAGATATGAACAGACACTTAAAAAAAAAAAAAGACATAAAAGCAGCCGACAAACATATGAAAAAATGCTTAACATCATTAATCACCAGAGAAATGCAAATAACAACCACAGTGAGATACCATACCACATCAGTGAGAATGGCAATTATTAAAAAGTCAAAAAACAATATATGTTGGCAAGACTGTGAAGAAAAGGGAACGCTTATACGCTATTAGTGGGATGTAAATTAGTTCATCTGTGAAAAGAGTTTGATGATTTCTCAAAGAACTAAACATAGAACTAATATTCAGCTTGGCAATTCCATTACTGGGTATATACCCGAAGGAAAATAAACTGTTCTATCATAAAGACACATGCACACATACATTCACAGCAGCAGCACTCACAATAGCAAAGACATGTAGTCAACCTAGGTGTCCCTCAACAGTGGACTGGATGAAGAAATGTGCTACATAAACAACATGGAATAATATGGAGCCATAAAAAAATAACAAAATCACAGACTCTGCAGCAACATGGATAGAAGGGGAGGTCATTATCCTATGCAAATTAATGCGAAAACAGAAAACTAATTATTGTATGTTCTCACTTATAACTGGAAGTTGCCCTGGGTACACATGGACATACAACTGGGAAAAACAGACACTGAGCACTACAAAAGGAGCACGGGAGGAGTGGGGGCAAATTTTCCTTGTATTAGTACATGGAAAATTTATGTTATTAAGTAAACAAAGCTAAATACAAAATAATGGGTTTCATCTATGGTTAAATTTACTTGAGAATACTTACTAAAAATATAGGCTGCTGTCCTCACCATCTCAGAATTACTCAATCCGAAATTCAGGGGACAAGGTCTAGAATTTTTAATACCACTGCATTTTTAATACCACTGATGGCTCTGATGTGTATAAACAATTCGTAATGAAATCTGATTATGTAATATGACATATACCTTAGAAAATTTAAAAATTATGCACTTGGATAGTATTCATTTTAGTCTCAGATCATCATACTATCTTTCAAGTTAAAAGAAGATCTGATGCAGCCCCATCAATGGTCTAGGGAATCTATCAAATTATTTCTACTCCACCAAATAGCAAGAGGTTTAAAAATTCTTTTAAATCTAGTTATTCTAGAAGTGGTACAGAGTTACTGCCTTGGGGATTATTTTTGTAAATGGCAGTGATTCTGTTAATATGAGAAAGAGAGAGAACTCACAGAAGATGAATTGTATTGGTGGTGATGATGGAATCACAATAGCTCAATAAAAAATCAAGATCAACTAAATAATTTGTGGAGTTCAGAGCAAAATGAAAATGTGGCACTTTTGTTCAAAAGTTATGAAGAATGTTAAGACAGCAACAGCACAGCATTAAACCAAGCATGGGGTCTTTCTAAGTATAGGGTCTTTTGTGACTTCCCAGGTTGCACACTCATTAAGCTGGTTCTGCACTTAATACTGTAAGAGCAAGTTGACATTTAGAAAATAATTATGGTCTCAGCTTTTCATACACTTACTATCATTTTTTGGAACCAAGAGTTCTGAGCAAGACTGCAAATAAGTCTTTATAAAGGATGTTCATTTTTCAAGCACTCTTTCCTCAGGTGACCTAATTAGTATATATTTTTTTCAAACTTAAAGCATTTCTTCCATGGTGATTTAAATTCATCCCATGGAAATTTCTTGCTTCTGTAAACAAGCTTTTAAAATATTTTAATGTCTCCATTATAGTAAAATCTTTGTAAAATAATAAACGTTTATGAGGGTAATGCCAAACATACATTTTAGAAATACCTAAGTATCTGAATATCTTTTATCTAAAATATAAAAGCCATTTTAGTCAGTTGCTATTTCTTTTATTAATCTTCAATTATTCTAGGAAAGAGAGAATATTTTTATCTCACAGAATTATTTATCCTGAGAGGTTCAAAGTTTTGAGCCTTGGAACAACTGTAATTTTCTCAAATCCCTTTCACTATCAGATTCCCTCTAGTGGAAAGAGAAATTCTTTCTTTTTCACTGTGCTGTAATGTTATTGATAAAGTTTTCCTATTTGAACTGTTTTATGACTGGTAGAACATCCTGCTGTCTTCTGAGTAATGATGAAGGGGTGTATTAAATGTTAAAGTCCTTTTATAATCCTTCTGAATTTAGATTGAACAAAAAATTACATAATGAGGCTTGGCTCTCACAAAATATGTACTTTTTCAGCTCCTCCCCCATCCAATGCATGTTTGGTATAAGACTAGAAGAGCAAGTCTGTCTCTTTTTTTTTTTTTTTTTTTTTTAATTAACTGTAATGGACATTACTATATCCCTAAGTATTCGAGGAGAGTCTTAGCTCATGGACATGTACAATGGAGTCACTTACATTAAGCCTTAAGCCAAATCTTTAAATTCTCACTGTTAACAGAATCCTTGTGGTCCTGGGTCTGTGTATGGCAGTATGTTCTAGTTATTTCTTAAAGATTTAATTCAGCAGTAGTATTCTGTGTGAGTTTATTATTGTTTCTGATTTTGTTTTTCATCAACCGTAGTTATAGTAATAGTAAAGACAATTTATAAAGCACTAAATTTAAATAACATGAAAACATCCTTACAGTAAACCTATAAAATGATTATCATTTCCACTGCACTGAAGAAGAAAAATACTCAGAGAACAACATGATCTTCAGTAAGGTGAGAATACTTTTCTTGAACCTGATTCTTCAGCTTCCAAATCCCATGATTAATATCCACACACCACTGAGGTCCAGTGTGTAAGTGTATAATGCTCCATCTTCACCATAAGCTTCCCTCTCCTATGCCTTATAGCTTGTATCATATTTCCTCATCAACACACATTTGCTGCCCCATGAGGAACTGGTTAGTTTCTTTTATACATCACTGATCTGATACTTTTACTGTTTATTTATGCCCATTTACTATTGCCTTCTTCAAAATCCAAGCAAGTTTTTCCTCTGGAAATAGTCTCTAAATCTAAACCACACATAGTTCTGTTAACACATAAGGATATGATTTGTATTAAGTGCCTGGGTAGTAGTTAGTTCTATTAGAAGGAAAATGACTAGAGGCAGAGAAACCCATCTGCGACTTACAAGTGATGGGATATTTTACAGTATATATTCGAGTCTTCTCAACCATTAGAGAGCTAATAACTATCACATAGAGTTCTGTAAAGATTAAAGAAATTATAGCTAAAACACCAAATACAATAATGAACAATTGGTAAGTCATTAAAATATTATTTCCTTTTTATAGGTCTATTCGTACATCAATTCTATAATCTACATAATATATGCATTCTAATTACCTGTTATCTTCAGTGCTTTAACAATTAATTATTTTGGGTGATTTGTGTTTTTCTAGGAATCTGTCCATTTTATCTAAGTTCTAATGTGTTGGTATAACACATTATACTCTTATTTTTGATGATACTCTGCTCTTATTTTTGATGATAATTTTTGCCTTTTCTCTTTTTTCTGTGGTCAGCCTATCTAAAGGAGTAACAATTTTGTTAATTTTTTGATAAATAACTTTTGTTTTCACTATTTTTTTCTTTGCTCTCTAATTTACTGATTTATGCTCTACTCTTATATTCTTATTCTGAGTTTGTTTTGCTTTTAATAGGTATGTAAAGTGGAAACTTAGACTAATGATTTTCTGTTTGGCTTTTAGTAGATTGGCTCTAATTTCTCTACACGTAGTTCCCTTTGTGTTTACCCTATCAGGGATTCTTTCAGGATCTTGAATCAATCGGGTAATTTTTTAAAAAACAACAAATTTTGGAAGTTTTTAGGCATTTTTTCAAATAGTTTCTCCAGCACTGTTTTATTGCTTTTGTAATAACAGTAGGCTGCAACTTTTCATATGCATGTTGAGATGCTTACATCAGCATGACAAGTTTCTGAGGCTCTGTATATTGTATTCCCATTGGTTTTATTTTTTATTTTTATTTTTTTCTATTTCCTGGATTGGAAACCTATGGTTCTGTCTTCAAATTCATTGATTATTTCTTCTGACATCTAAAATCTTTTGTTGTGTCTATCTACTAAATTTTTTTATTTTGTATAGTTTTCAAGTCTAGAATTTCCACATTATCTTTTTTATAGATTGTATTTTACCATTACTTTTATTTATTTGAATTTTTAAGTATTTTACTTATTTCAGTTAGTTTCTATTAGCTTCATTTCACTTCCTGAAAATGGGTCATACTTTCCTGTTTTGTTTTTTTTTGTATACTTAATATTGTGTTGTTTTTTGAAAAACAGACATTTTAGAAAATATGCTGTAGCCATACTAGATTGTGATTTATTTTTCCGAGGACTGTGGTTTTGTTTGAGTAACTGCTTACACTTAAACTTTGGAATCTGTCTCCCCCATGGTGTGCAGCCCCTTGTGTCTCTGCTCCATTACTTTTTTTTTTTTTTCAATCTTTGTTTTACTTGTTAACCTGGCTTCTTAGAGATTATCCGTGTGTATACACAGCTTAATGATCAGTCAATAATTTTGGCAAGATTATGTTCAACATCTTGGACCCTCTAAGTCTTCCTCATTCTACAAACTGATCTTTCTAAAGGGTTGAAGAATGCAGGCAGAGTTGCAGACAATTTTCACGTCTCCCTTTTTTTTCACATTTCACTGCAGTAGGTTGGTTCATTCTCATGCACACATAGTATTTCAGTCAGCCTGGGGTGTGTGGGAGTGTATCTCATCCTCCCATGGCTTTTTCATTTCTAAATATTTCCATTGAAAACATATCTTGCTGGTCTGCTCCTCTTCTTAAAAATCATCCCAGCTTTGGGATACCGATGTTACAAATGTTTACTGTTTCTTCCTAATCTCATTCATCACGTTTGGATATCAAAAGCGCCTGCCATCACCTCCAGATTTTAGCCATCCCATTGGCAATAAAATTCTAGATTTTACTGAAAACTACATGCTGATGAAATTACCATTCTCACCAAACTAGCTGGAGCCACAGAGCCCCACTGTTCTGACTTGAAGCTTCTGTGTTTTTTTAAGAATAAATGTTTTTATATTTACTGAGTGCTTGTGCTCCGTTTCTCACGTCCTGAAATAACTGCTTTTGAATATTTTGACTTATTTATGTATTTACTATTTGGGCAGAATCACAGACCTCTAACCACCATGCCAGAAGTTCTTTTGTTCGCCATACACTTTTGATTGACATTGGATTGTACTTATAGGTTAATCTGAAACACGAACACATTATAATGTAAATATTTCATCCAGAAAGTTTTTTGCAGAATTCATATACTTTTTTTTTTTTTTTTTTTTTAAACAGTCTCACTTTATCACCTAAGGTAGAGTGTAGTGGTGCAGTCTCAGCTCACTGCAACCTCAGTCTCCCAGGTTCAAGTGATTCCCCTGCCTCAGCCTCCCCAGTAGTAGAGATTATAGGCATGAACCACAGAGCCCAATTAATTTTGTTTTGTATTTTTAATAGACATGAGGTTTCCCCATGTTGACCAGGCTGGTCTCAAACTGCTGACATCAAATGATGCACCCACCCTGGGCTCCCAAAGTGCTGGAATTATAGACGTGAGCCACCATGTCCAGCCTATGTATCACTTTTAAATTCAAGATTTTTTAGAAAATAACCCACTGTGAAATATGTATATAATGAAAAAGAACTTAGTGGAAGCATGTGGAAGGGTGGCCTTGTAGGATGAAGCCGAGATTGGAGATCAGAAACATTCAGAAGATTTTGATGGCAGCAGCCACTCCAGACAGCCCACAGCTGCCAACATGCCAGCTGCAGCAGGGAGGCATGGCTGCGGCTGCATGCTTCATGAAGCCAGCAGGAGCCCAGAAGCAGTCCAGAGCCCTGCCCTTCCAGGTGCAGTTGCAGCAACCCAAACCACTGCTGCAGACCGAGGCCTCCCACTCCATGGAGCAGGTGGGAGCCACACTCACTTAAACCATAGCCCCACCCAGACCATGCCTGCAAACCCAGGCCTCCCTGCACTCTTGGGGGTCTGGGAAGGCCCTCCCTGCCCTCCTAGGCTCAGAAGTGCCTGCTCCCACCACCTGGCTTCTTCCTGCTGTCAGCACCCACTCCAACCTCAGAGCAAAATCAGGGCTGAGTCCGGGTGCCATGAACAGCAGCAGGAATCAGAGAAGTTCCTAGGCAAAAGGGGGTAGTCCATGGTCAGGCCCCAACTTCAGGCCAAGGAGGGCCTGAAGGCCAAGGGTTGGGCTGCCAGTCCCATTTACCAGTGTGAGAACTTGTGGTGCCTTTTTTGGGCCTGCCCATGGATGCCCATGGACCAATTGCCATGCACTTCCTCTTCTTTGCAGCCCATAAGAGCCCCAGGCTCAGTCAGAGCTGAGCAAACATCAGGATGACCAGCTGCAGAGTGGAGCTACCCACTCCAGGGCCTCCCCTCTGCTTAGAGGACAGAGAGATGGTGGGGAGATCAGTTGCAGAAAGAAGCTACCATCTCTTCTGAGAGCTGCAGAGATGATGGGATGACCTGTCTGCAGAGAGGAGCTTCCTACTCCAGCATCTCCTCTCTGCTAGGAGCTAAACATTTGGTGGGACACCCTAGCTGTGGAAAGAAGCTACCCACTGCAGATCTCATATGAGCCGTTCAATCACTCAGTAAAGTTCCTCTTCATCTTACCTTTCACTTGCCTGCATACCTAATTCTTCCTTGTCTTGGGACCCACTGAATGGCGAAGCTAAAAGAGCTGTAACATAAACAGGGCTGAGACATGCCCCTTCCTCGCCATGTAGCGGGATGAAGAGAAGGAGAGAAAAGCTGTGACCCTTTGGGGAGCCCAGGCCTGGGAGCTCCCCAAGCCAAGGCTGTGACTCTTTCTTTCGGGGCCCTGCAGTTCCTGGCATCTCCCAGTTTCCAGGCTCCACTACATTCCTCAGTGCAGTTGAACAAGCTGCTTGTGGTGTGCTTGGTCCAGCCACAGCCTCACAGAGAGCTGGCACCCATGCCAGCATCTGGAGCTGCCTGCCAGTAGCAGCTGGCATGTCTGGCATGTACAGCAGCTGGACCCCACTCTTGGTCATACACCCCTTGCCGCTGCATGCCTGATGCACAGTCTCCCTTGGAGGTGTGGGAAACAGGCTAGTAGCATGAGCAAAGAGCAGCCTGCCAGGCCAAGTGGGTGGAACAAGCCCAGTGGGCCCAAGGAAAACTTGGGAATGGTGTCACTGGTCACAGGTTCCTGGCCAGAAAAGCAACACCCCAAATATCCCGTAACAATTTCATCCCCCAACAGTGCTTTGGTTTCCTAGAGGGCATAGTCACCTAATAGATCAAAAAATGGTTTAATCTTCCTTGTTTCTTTACCATTATTTTCTTCTTTGCTTTTATATCCTTAAATTATAATTGGCATGCTTACTGTATTTGCTTTATTAGTTGTTTTGTTTTTGTTTTTATAATTTCCATAGATTTGGGGAAATAGGTGGTATTTGGGTACACGAGTAAGCTCTTTAGTGGTGATTTGTGAGATTTTGGTGCTCTCATCACCAGAGCAATATACACTGCACCCAATTTATAGTCTTTTATCTCTCACCCCCCTCACTCTTTCCCATATCCCCAAAGTCCATTGTATCATTCTTATGCATTTGCATACTCATTGCTTAGCTCCCATTTCTGAGTGTGAATATATGATGTTTGATGTTTCATTCCTGAGTTACTTCAATTAGAATAATGGTCTCCAATTTCATCCAGATTTCTGTGAATGCCATTATTTTGTTCCTTTTATGGCTGAATAGTATTCCATGGTGTGTGTGTGTGTATGTATGTTTTTATCCACTCATTAATGGGCATTTGAACTAACTCAACCCTTTTGACAACAGCTGCAAATAATAATACTACTTTGGAATAAACCTTACCAAGGAGGTGAAAGACCTCTACAAGGAAAACTACAAAACACTGCTTAAAACAATCATATATGACACAAACAAATGGAAACATATTTCATGCTCATGGATGGGTAGACTCAATATTGTGAAAATGACAATACTGCCAAATGCAATATACAAATTCAATGTAATTCCCATCAAAATACTACAATCATTCTTTACACAACTAGAAAAGACAGGCCTAAAATTCATATAAAACCAAAAAGCCCACATAGCGTAAGTAAGATTAAGCAAAAAGAACAAATCTGGAGGCACCACATTACCTGACTCCAACCTAAACCATAATCATCAAAACAGAATGGTACTGGCGTAATAGGCACATAGACCAATTGAAGAGAATCAGGAACCCAGAAATAAAGCCAAATGCTTAGCCAACGATCTTTAACAAAGCAAACAAAAACCTAAAGTGGGGAAAGAACATCCTAGTCAACAAATGCTTTATTATCTGTTTTGAATAATTAGGTAATCAAAATTATGGCCTTCTCCTAAGACCTTTTTTGGCTATGTCCCTTTGGATTTTATATATAGTGTTCTCATTTTCATTTTTTTTTACATTTTATTTGTGTTTTAAACTAATTTTTGACTATATTTTTATGTAGATTTTTTCTGTTTTTTTAAGGATATTTCATTCTTGTTAGTTTGAGTTTAAAATATTTATTTATATTCTACTGGATCAATGTTTCTTATTTTAGGTGCTACATGTAGAAATATAGAGTACCATATGAACACTGCGTATTTGAATAATGTATATTTTAAAAGGATTTCTTTAACATATGATATTGAATATGCTACTTGGTTTCATCTCATTTCTCAGTTTATTTTTGTCTTCATTTAATTTTTATTTATTAGATGGTTATAGGCAGAGATATCTGTCATTTCCTCATATTTCAAAATGCATCTTTGTTTTCTTTCTCACATTTTATGTCATTGGAAGTTAATTTATTTTGTGCTTGATAAATTATATGTTTTTTTATTATAATATCATGGCTCTCATAATAATATGCTAGCAATTGCTTTATTTAGTTTTGATTAGTTTTTCACTTGTATTTTTACACTTTGGATATTTTTTGCTTTTTTACATAACTTTTTGTATTTTGGTTTTGTTTGGCTAAATTTTTGCATTATGCATTGCTTGAGGTCGTTTATATCATTTTCATAGTCATTGACATACTTCTACGTATGTGATCTCAGTTCATGATTTTGCTCATTGTTAGTTTCTTTTGAAACACCATGTCTATTATGGTCTTTTGATATCTAAACTATTCTCTATTTTGTTATGATTGTTTCCTTTGGAAAGTAGAATGTAATTTTCATTTACATGTTTATATGACCATTGTAAACTTTATGTACATTAATTCATACCTATACAATTAAACACACTGATTTATTCTATTTAACAGAAGACAAATAAGTTGTGTAATTTTTGGCAATCTTTCTTCTTTTCTACTACTTTTCAGTTTCTATTTTAACCCACATATTTGTCCTGAACTGGGGTGTGTGTGTGTGTGTGTGTGGGTGTGCGTGTGTGTGTGTTTACATGTGTTTAGGGGTAGTCATCTTTTATTCAATTACTCCACTGGTCATATTAGCCATGTTATTTTTCCTTCTATATTGCTTTTAATACTGATCCATTGATTACATGTCCCTTATAATTTGAATTCATATTACATATTATTTTTTAAATCTATAGCCAGTATATATAGACTAAGGTACTATAATGTAGCCCTTTTTGATAAACCTTTCAACTTATAATTAAAATATTTATGAAGGCCCTAAAAGATACAAAATAAAAAGAAACTAGAAAGAGTATTAGTTATTAAAAATAACAAGGGCAATTTTATTATTGTTACAGATAATTTTAACTAGTTATAACATGAATAGGTCTGTATTGAAAAGCAATTTGACACTTTCGTTAGCTTTGTCCTAAGAATCCAACAATTATATGAAAACTACCATCAGTTTAATCTTGACAAATGTGTACATATACATTTTATTTAGGTAAAGATAGAGGTTGGCCCTGGGACCCCTGTGAATACAGCTCAGGCCTCTCTAGTTATGCATGCAAAAAGGAGAATACAGAAAGGGGGCAGAACATGGGGCAATCAATGTGTTCAGGACACCTAAAGTATTGATTAATACTATGTATGTATTAATACTGGAAAATAACTGTAGTAATTGGTCTGGAGGAAATAATGGATGGTGAGCGTGGTTCCCAAAGACAATCTGCATCTCTTTATAACGCCAGATCCCCAACTGAAGTTCATGGAAAAGTTCTAGGCAAAGCAAGTTTGGTTTTCTCACTTAGGTGAGAGAGGGGCTGTTTTCACAGGTGAAAAAACACACACACACACACACACACACACATATCCCGCACATTTTGAGAGCTCTAGGACATTCCTCTTTCTTCATCTAGGATGGCTGGGGTGAGGTGAATTTGTAGTATGCTAATGACTCCTTGGAATTTTGGCTTCGACTGCCCTATATCAATGTCTCTCTTAATCTTTCTTCCTACTGTTTAGAAGATTATCCCCAGCACTCTTCTAAAGAGCGGAAGAAAGTACCCCCAATACTCTTCTAAAGAGCAAGAAGGGGCTGGAAATCTGCCTGGTGTCTGTTCTGCCCACAATGCCAGCAGGCCCTAGGAAGGAGTGGGGAAAGCATAGGTCAAGAGCGAGACCCTGTCATGCCTGAATTCAGCCTATGCCCAGATAACTTGTTTGGCTTGACTATGCACCACAAATTCACTCCCCACACACATACACACACACACACACACACACACACACACACACACACGCACACATGCGTGCACACACTCACACACACATGCACTGTTGTCTTAAACTGCCTCTAAACTTCCCAACTCTATGCCATCATCTGGTGAGGAATATCTTAATTTTTTTATATCAACAGCCATTTTTGTCAACTTTTGGGCATTTGCCTAGGGATAGCAGTATGAGGGAAAAAAAAAGATTCATTTTATTCATTCTGGAGACAGAAAACATGGTTCAAGGTACCATTCTTTCACTTTTCTACTATTTGACCTTAGTTAAGCTACTTAATCCCTCTGAGCTTCAGAGATCAGCCTCAAAATGCCAGCTTGATGATTACCAAAGGCAGTTCTCTGCTAATGAGAGAGGAATCGGTGATAAACACTGCAACTTCCCAATCTCTCGATAGACAATTTTATTTCATAATTTGCATGGTTCCTCAAAGGTCCCTAGAAGGATTGAGTCCCAGTTTCACACAACAGTAATTGCTCCACTAATGCACAGTACAATGGTAAAGTTACTTATCTTTCCCATTCCCACATTGTGCTTCCTGAGATCACCTCTCCTACAAACTCCTGCCTTTAACCGCTTGTATCAGAACTGGCTTAGGGAAGAACTCAAACTTATCATCTCATTATGTTTAAGACAGTCCACAGTCATTCTCCAAGATAAATTCAACATCTGCTTGTTCAAACAGGCAGTTTAAATAACGGTGTGGTAGGAATAAGCACCTCTGCAAGTTTCAAGTCTTTGCCAGTGGCATTAACTCCGTACTTCTTCCAGAAATGCTACTGCTTTTGATTGTGCTGTCACGGCAAAAGGTTGACACCAAGAATGTAAATTAAGCTTTTGCTATATAATAACCCTCACTTCATAGATCAGGGTAACAATGTGGGTATCTGCCAGCTGCTATGTAGGTAGACAGGTAAGGAGGGAGACACAGAGAGAGATGTTTCCTCTATACATGCCAGGACTCGGGAAATAATCATAGACGTGTGTGCGGTCTCAATTGGACCTACCCAGAGATGGACTCCGGTCAAGACCCTTTCTAACATTTAATATTTATAAGCCACATTTTGATCAGTGGCCACCATGGTAGATAGGGAAGTAGTGAGGTTAAAAAACTAGCTTTTCTTCAAAGTCACTAATAGGTCACTAATAACCTATACAAAGCCTAAAAAAAAGTCCCTTTTTCCACTGCACACACCCTGGGAAATGGCCATACATCTGGAAGGCCTGAAGAAAGAGTTATATCCTGTATTGTGGCCGCATTGTCAAAAGTCTAGGCCCCTCTTCAGGCAAGGAGCTCGAGGTCTGCAAACTGAGTAAGGGGCTATGAATTGTCACTATGGTTGAGTCAGGTTTCTTCTGATGGGACCTCGAATGTATTTGTTTATATATGTCTAGACTGCCCCTCTATTTCATTCCTAGAGTTGCCACTCTTGATTCCTTATCAACACAGAAGTCTGGGAATCAAAACACTCCAAGTTCCATTTTGTTAATCACCCGTGGAAATTGGGCCCACTTGTGCTGAAGTGCTGCCATCTGTGTCTACTTCTGTGATCCACTTATTTCTACTACAACTGGGGAGCCCAACTACATGCTGGCATCATCTATGATCACTTTTAGTCTTCAGAAGACAGAGTCCCCACACAATTTTATTGATTTCAATTTTTTTTCTTTTTGCCACAATAGGAGTGTTCACTAGGTTTCCTTAAGATTAAGAGATGGCTGAGCAGGTTACACATAATATTTTCATGCCAACGTTTCCACCTCCTTGAATTTTCAAAATCCTGCCTCTAGATTACGCTTGGGAAGTCCCACCACCTCCATTCCCTACAGTGACATCTTTAAGGACAGGCACGTAGTCATACACGTGAACAAAGTACATAATAATAAATTACAGATGATACATTCATACTAGTAACAGGCTGAATCCAACTTTCTATTTTGTTATTATTCATCCAATGTCCTTACAATCATTTCCATACATGGTTGTAAATACAAATTTCCAACCTCGCCTGTTGCAGATACAAATCAGCAAGATTCTGCACTATTTAACTATCTATGTTATCTCCTCCTTGAATGGACAGTGTCCTTCCCTGGGGCTCTGCTGGAAGATAACTGCAGTAATTGGTCTGGAGGAAATAATGGATGACAGGAGTGGGTCCTAAAGACAATCTCATCTCTTCATAATGCCAGATCCCCATTTGAAGTTCTTGGAAAAGTTCTAGGCAAAGAAAGTTTGGTTTCCTCATTTAGGTGGGAGAGGGGCTGTTTTCACAGGTGAGAAAAATTTTGCAGCAATTTTCTATCTAAGATTCTCAGCCATATTTGAGTGTGCCCAAATTTGTCCAATTCCATGTCTCAGAATCTCTCCAGTTCCTGTTCATTTTCTTTTAGAAGAAGAGGCCTGGAAAGGATGAGATTTAAGTGACTGTACAATACTGTAACTTGTACAATCAAGTTCTGGATCTGATCTTCCACTACATTTGTCTTGCAGCTACAGGATATAAGGGATTCCTTTGACAATAATCCAGAGTCATTCTGATTCTGCATCCATGACTTGAATGGTATTGCCTAGGCAAGGACTTCATGACTAAAACACCAAAACAATGGCAACAAAAGCCAAAATAGACAAATGAGATCTAATTACACTTAAGAGCCTCTGCACAGCAAAAGAAACTATCAATAGAGTGAACCAGCAACCAACAGGATGGGAAAACATTTTTGTAATCTGCCCATCTGACAAAGGGCTAATATCCAGAATCTACAAAGAACTTAAACAAATTTACAAGAAAAAACTCCATCAAAAAGTGAGTGAAGAATATGAACAGAGAGTTTTCAAAGAAGACATTTATGCAGCCAACAAACATGAAAAAAAGCTCATCATCATCATTAGAGAAATGCAAATCAAAAGCACATTGAGATCCATCTCACACCAGTTAGAATGGCGATCATTAAAAAATCTGGAGACAACAGATGCTGGAGAGGATATGGAGGAAAAGAAATGCTTTTACATTGTTGGTGGGAATGTACATTAGTTCAACCATTGTGGAAGACATTGTGGTGATTCCTCAGGAACCTAGAAATATAAATTCCATTTGACCTAGCAATCCCATTACTGGAGATATATCCAAAAGATTATAAATCATTCTATTACAAAGATACATATGCACCTATGTTTATTGTGGCACTGTTTACAATAGCAAAGACTTGGAACCAACCCAAATGCCCATCAATGATAGACTGGATAAAGAAAATGTGACACATATACACCATGGAATACTATGCAGCCATAAGAAAGGATGAGTTCAGGCCGTTTGCAGGGACATGGATGAAGCTGGAAACCATCATCCTCAGCAAACTGACACAAGAACAGAAAACCAAACACCGCATGTTCTCACTCATAAGTGGGTGTTGAATAATGAGAACACATAGACATAGGGAGGGGAACATAACACACTGGGGTCTGTTTGGGGGTGGGAGTCTAAGGGAGGGATAGCAGGGATTGAGGGGATTGGGAAGGGATAGCATTAGGAGAAATATTTAACGTAGATGAGGGGGGGATGGATGAAGCAAACCACCGTGGCACAGTATACCTATTTAAGAAACCTGCACATTCTGCACATGTACCCCAGAACTTAAAGTGTAAAAAAAAAAAAAAAAAAAGAAAGAGAAAAAGAAAATAACGTGTTACTTCTGATACCTCTGACTTTGTGGACTATGACCCACAAAATTCATGCTTGCTCTGCCATTACTGCAAATATTAATTTAGAGAGTATGTTGTAGAGAATGTGATATTGCGTTGACAGCCGAAGAACCCCTGGCTAGTAACACATTCAGTTGAATGGAATTTAAGAGAAAAAAATGAGGTTTTTTTGGAAAAGAGAAATTCTGCCTCAATTCTGCAGCATCAGCTCCTACCTGGAGTTTTTAGACTGTTGGCCTGTTTCACAATTTTAAGATTTACCCAGCTAAACTCCACAACTGTGTAAGCCAATTCTTTGACATAAAACCTCGTCTGTCTGTCTGTCTGTCTGTCTATCTATCTATCTAATCTATCTCTCTCTCTACCTATCATTTACCTACAATAAAAAGGGGAAAAGAGATTTCCATAATTTAAAAAAAATTAATGCCTTGTGATACCCAGTTCACAGACTGAAGAGAATATTTCTTCTTCCATCTCCAGCCTACGTATCATCTCTTTTGTTCAATGCTTCACAATTTACATCAGCATTTTAATCGTAAGTGCATAGATTTCCACTGAAATGTTTGAAATATGTAAAATATTACATTTCACATTTTAACACAAACAGTGTAAGCCCTCTGTCTAAAATACTTCTCTCAGGGACCCACTGCCACCCAGAAAGTTACAGTTTTCCCACTATCCTAGCAACTTTATTTTGCTGCAAATATGTAGGCAGATTTATTTCAGGTGACAGTGTACTGAATTAGAAGTGAAAATAAATCCTTCTCATCTGATTAAAAATATTGTTACTATTTCAGATATTCTATATCAAGTTCTGTATTCCTCACCGCATTTTAAATAAGCATTGATTTTTGAATGTTGATTGTGAAAATAAGACTATAAAATTAAAATGGAAATAAAGAAGTATGCCATCTCCTATCAAATAGCATATCAACTTTTATTCCTCTATGCTTCTTTTTAGTATTTTTCTTTGTGCTTTCATCCCAGTAATTACAATGCAAATGAGTTTTTATTTTTTCATTTCAGAACATTTATCTGTGTTGTTACATATCCTTCAAAATTGTCATTAAATAATGATATACTGTTTCAGTAAGTACATGCCTCATTATCTAATTAATGATTTAATCATTTTCTAAAATTTGTTTATTAATGTAAATATAAAATAATGATGCACTGAGTAAAAATGAGGAGATAAGCATGTCACAAATCACTTTTACATACTTTAAAATAAGGCATAATTAAATATGATTCATACTTGTGTGTTCCAGTATTTATAGATTTTCTATAAAATATAGCCTCAAGTAAGAGATGAATAGTCACTGTAGGTTGTCCTCTCCTTTTCTGTGTATTCTTAATCTATGCTGTCATCTTTACTGAGTTCACATTCTCTTATTCTAGGACCCTAACCCAAAGCTACTTTATGTTTTTACTTCTGTATAATACAATTTGGCAGTTCACTGCTAATTTATTCATCTCTCTGGAGAGAGAGAAAATAATAATGGCAGGATCCAACTCTGATCCAGACTAGGACAGCAAGTGTGTTTTGAGTCCAATTGCCATCTCCACACTTGTCTGGGCATCATGCCATCAAAAGACATTGGCCGTCCCCAGGGTGTTAGATCTACCCTCTTCTTGAGAAGTGACTGTCATGACGTTTTCATAACTTCCACACTGACTACAGACTTCATGGCAATTTGGGAGATTGTAAAGAGTTCCCTGCGGCTGCCGCTGGGACTGTCCTGGGTCTGGATACTCTCTAAGTATCATTTACTTTATCTAAAAATGAAAGGATTCATGACTAGTCTCCAGAGGAGAATTTACAGAAACCCTGTAGTGCAGTCATGGAACATTCTGGAAATGAGGAGAGGCTGCAATTTACATGTACCAACAAAATTACTCTTCAAAGACTTTCCAGCTATCTCAGACATTCTCAAGGTAGGGTGTGGGTGTGACTATATAATTCAAAGTTTTTGACAAGACTTACGTTTAGATGCACAGGCTATTGTTGTCCATGAATATTTACCTGGCTAGCCTGAACTTCAGTTTGATTTTAAAGACTTTTAAACTATTATAGAAAATTTCAAGGTTGCATGCACAGCTAAAATAAAGAAGAAGCAACAGTTACATAATAAAATGAAAAAATAAGGTATTACTTCTATTTCCAGCTACAAACTGAAAAAAATCACCAGAAATATTTAATGGCAAGAATATAGTATATTCATATTGTATTGCAAATACTCAGCTGTATATAGAATATCAGATTTAAAAAATTAATTTACTTCCCATTAATATGGTTACTGTTGTTCTATACCCTATACATAATATGAAATTTTAAGGTTTACAAGTCATTACTCATTACTAAATTGTAAGTGCTTTTCTCTCTTTTCATAAGTCATCACTAATAAGTATAGTTTTTTCTAGTATGATCGAGTTAGATATAGTTCTAGATATTGTTCCCTATTCCCAAAACTATAGCAGTGAAAACTTGTAAGTGTAAAGAGTGTATCAGTCAAGTTCTTCATGGAAGCAAAATATAAAGCTTATTATGAATGTTAAGATCTTTCATGAGTATTTTCTCAGATATCCTACATCAAAAATTGTATAGGTCCCACAGGACAACAGTTGTCCTTTATTCATGTGTTTATCCATTCATCAATACACCTATACAATCAAGATTTTGATGACTATTATGTGATAGTAGTGGTTATAGCGCTGAAAAAGCAGACGCCATACTTCCTCAAAGGAGATCCCTTGATTCTTGAGAATACCTAAAAGAAATGTTTTGCTTCCAGCAAGATGGCTCACTAGGTATTCAGAGAAAATACCCTAAAGTAATCCTGAACAAAATGAATACAGTCCAGAGGCTGAGGTGGGAGGATGGCTTGCAGCCTGTAAGGCAGAGGTTACAGTGAGCCAAGATTGCACCAGTGCACTCCAGCCTAGGCAACAGAGCCAGACCCAGACCCAGTCTCTCTCTCTCTCTCTCTAAAACACACACATACACACACACATATATAAAATACATAAGTGATAAATAAAATACATAAGTGATATATAAAATACATAAGTGATATATAAAATACATGAGAGAGAGAGAGAGAGAGAGAGAGAGAGAGAGAGAGAGAGAGAGAGTGTGTGTATGTATTACAATGTGTTTGACTTGGTGGCAACTCAGAAAAATTCACCTGCAATAGTAAGGAAGCATGAACTCAAGACACTAGCATCTGTCATATCTGGTGGCCCACGGTGTTAATTTTAATTTTAATGGTTATTGGCAGGGACAGGAGGCAAAGAATGAATTCTTGGAGAATGAATTCATATAACCTATGTATCACAACCCAAAGGTAGGGATTTAGTTTAAAATGATACCAGGTTATGATTTGTTCTAGGTTATTGGAAGAAGCAAACACAAATCTCCAAGGCCACAAATAATTACAAAAATGTTTCAAAAATATGAACTCAAAATCAAAACTCTAGACATAGGAGGATAAAGGAACAAAGAGCATGATTCATTAGAAAGAATAGAGAAGCAGATATCCAATACTGAAGATATAATATTAGAAACATCAGATTCACAATATAAATAAATTATTTTAATGTTTTTAACAAGACAAAAAGGAATTGCAGGAATATTAAAGCACAAGGGACTATCAGAGTTAACAAAACTAAAGTGAAACAAAAAAAAGAATCAATAGCAAAAGAAAATAGTAACGTAACAATTGGGCTAAGCACCAGACTGAACACATTTGAAGACACACAACTTATGAACTGGAATATAGAGATGAATAAATTAGAATGCAAGCAGGAGGTATGAAAAGATGAAAAAAAAAAAAACAAGAATTAAGGAAGAAAGTTTGAGGCATTCCAACATATGAAGTCCAAAATTTGTAATAAAGAAAATGAACAATGAGTAATATGTGAAGGGATGTGGCTGATAACAAAAAATACTAACTCTTAGATTCAGGAAGCTCAAAAGTGTCAACCAGAATAAATAACAAAAAAATCCACATGTAGAAATACTACAGTAAAACTGCAGAAAACCAGAGACGGAATTCTTAAAAGTAGCCACAGAGTAAAAACAAAAAGAGAAAGAGTTTGATTGCTGTCAGATGATTTAACGTTCTTTGTGGAACTTCAGATGCAGATTATGGTTATATTGCAATCCTATCATTTGTTCCCCCAAGGCCCTTTTACATTTTTTTAAAATAATTTCTTCATTGTTTTTCCCATGTTTTATTCTCATTCTCCCATCCCCTAAATATTCTAATACATATCAAGTAAATAATCATTACTTGCATGTATATGTTCCTGTAAAATTTGTATAAAATAATAAGGTATTATGGAATCTCATTTTGCTTCTTACAATCTTTATTCAGCTCTGTTGTTTGGATACATTCTTTTTGTGCGGTGTACCTCTCTCATTTCTTTTGATTACTGACTATACATCTATGGTGTACATTTACAGTAATTTAACTATCTTGATAACCAGATTGTCTCTAATATTTCACCATTACCAAAAACAAAAACAACAAAAGTAGTTGAATATATATGTGCACCATTTACAGTAGCTAAAATTTGGAAGCAACTTATGTGTCCATCAATAGATGAATGGATAAAGAAAATGTGGTTATACACAATGGAGTACTATTCATTAAAAAGAATGAGATCCTGTCCTTTGCAACAACATGATAAAAATGGAGATCATTATGCTAAGTAAAATAAACCCAGCACAGAAAGACAAACATCACATGTAATCACATATTTATGGGATGTAAAAGTCAAGACAATTGAACTCATGAATACAGAAAGTAGGACAGTTACCAGAGGCTGGGGAGGTTTGCAGGGGTTGAGGGTAGGTGGGATGGCTCATGGGTACAAAAAATATATATAGTTAGATATAACGAATGAGACCTACTTTTTGATAGCACAACTGAGTGACTATAGTCAATAATAATTTAATGGTACATTTTAAAATAAAGGGTGTAATTGAATTGTTTGTGATTCAAACGATAAATGCTTGAGGGGATGGATATCCCATTCCCTATGATGTGCTTATTTCACATTGCATGCTTGTATCAAAACATCTGTGTACTTCTTAAATATGTACACCTACTATGTACCCACAAAACTTTAAAAAATTAAAATTAAAAAAGAAAAATATTAAGAAATTATTAAAGAATAAGATAAATGCAGTAAAAATTTTGACTAAGAATGCATTAGATTTTTGCATTAATCTGGAAAGAACTGATATATTTATTACATTACAATTTCCTATCTAAGAATGGAGATAATTCCTCTCCTTATTTAGATGTCCTGTGTCTTTCACTGTAGCTTCAGTGCTTTCTTTACAGAAGTATTATGCATCCCAGAATAAGTTATCTAGATATTTGTGTTTTATTCTCATGTAAAGTCTATCTTTAATTATGATTCTCAGTTTGTTTATATTAGGGTGAAAAATATATTACTATTTTTATGTTGATTTTGTATCCAGCAAAGTTCTAAACTTCCCCCGGTTTTCCAGTAGTTTTTTGTTGTTATTGATCTGTTTGGTTTTTAGATAATCATATTACCTGACAAAAACGACAGTTTAAAATTTTTATTTCCTTATACGTTTGGGCAACACCAACAGTCTTTACTCAAGACTAATAGCAAAAATGTGCATTGTGTAGTATTTCTGATTTTTAAAAGACGCCATCAGAGGTTACTTCAGGTATTTGATATATAAACATATTTAAGAAAATCTGATTGTATTCAAAGACTGTTAAGAGCTTTTAATCATTAGTAAGCATTAAACTTTAAAAGTATTTTTCATCAATTGAAATTATTAAATATACTCTTTAAAGTTTATTCAAATGGTAAATTTTAATAATTTATTTCCCAATGCAGAACCATCTTTGAATTCCTAATATAAACTATATGATTGGCACAATATTTGGTAAGTTAATATTTCATGAGAGTTTTTGCATGTATGTGCATGAAAAAAATGGTCCACTTTCTTTTTATATAGTTTGACTAAAACATGGTTAATGAATTAAGATTAATAAATTATAAAATGACCCAGGAAGTAATCTTTTTCTATTGCTTTTCAAAAACATATATAAAGAAATTAGTTATTCTTTTAAGTAATTTAAAGGAAACATCAGAAAAATCATCTGTCTTTTTTTTCCCCACCTTTGAAGGGGGCAATTATTTTTATGTATATAGTAACATAGAAGTCTTTTCAAGTTATCTATCCCTCATTGCACCAATTTTGGTATTTTATATATTTTAGTAATTTATCCATTTTACCCCTATGTTTTAATTTGTCATGTAGAGTTGTTAATAAATCTATTGCTTGTTATTTACTATAAATTTATTTTTTCAAATTTCTTCTTTTATTTGCTAATTACATATTCTTTAGTTCTATTGTTAGTCTTGCCAATAATGTATCTATATTAACTTTTTTAAGAAACTAGATTTTATTTAAATTTTCTGAACTTTCATTATTGTTCTCTATTTCATTTATTAGACAAATTATTTTGGATTTCTTATGTGTTTCTTTATACTTTAAGTTGAAAGCTTAGGTTATTTGCTTTTAACCTATGTTGTTTCTTAAAATACACAGTTTAATATATTTTTCTAACTGTTGCTTTAGCTCTTACACAAAAGTGGGCATTAAATATTTTCATTTTCATGCAATTCTAAATATTTCTAAAATCTGTTATTTCCTTTGTAATAATTTATAGTAAGCTATTATTATGGTTTCTAAAAGTAAGAGATATCTTTATGCCATTGAAAATACTACCTTTTGGTTTATTAAACTTGTTTAAGAAAGGCAGTTTGATATATTTTGTTTGAAATTAATTGAAGTTTCATTTGTAATCTGTGTTTCTTTTAAAAACATTTTTGTTTCTAAAATATGACTGGAAATAGATATACATATACATATGTACATGTTATATATTATTAGTAATGGTATTGTTCACATCTCTAATTTTTGTATAATTTTGTTAACATCTTCAAATGTGTAGTTAATTTATGTGATTCCCTCTGCAGTTTTACCAGTTCTACTTTGCTCTAATTTAAGGCTGTATTAAACATATTTTTATCATTATTTTGTTTCAGTAGAAAACAACTATATTTTCTTACTCTTTTCCCTTTACACAAATAGATTTGCATATTAAATAACTGCCCACATTTTTGTTGGTGTGTAATTTCCTGTATAACTTTACCCATCCTCTTTCAACATTTCCCGACTTTTTTTTAATAGCAAGATACTATTGGATCATTTTTGCTTCTTAAATACAAGCTGGAAAACCACATATTTTAATTGTTCACTTAAATATTTATATTAAGACAGGAATTGGTTTAAAAGTTACTTCTAACTTTACATTCCCAATTGTAAAAGTAGAAATACAATACTTGAATTGTATAAAAAGACTTCAAGTGTTCCTCCACTTTATAGTCCCAAAATTTGAGCTCAAGAGAACTGTCCAAGACTCCCATCTCTCCTCAGCATTCAAAACATTGTAGTTCTCCTCCAACTCTCTTATTTAGCTTCGAAGAGGTTCTTTATATGAGGGTAGGGAAAAATTATTGTTGTATGTAACCACTTGTTTTATCACAAAATCTTTCATGGCTTGCATTTGGCCTGTGGCTTTTAAATTCAAAAGCTAAGGATTTAATGTCTTTGCTGCCTGGCACCCTCCTGAGATAATGGACATTTTAGATCAATAACTAAATGGAGACCGATCACTTGCTGGGAGAAAAGGAAGTGCAGCGGTCAATGCCTACCCATTTCATCCACTGCACCAAGAAGTCTGTATTCTAATTTAGTGTGACAGTGAATGTAGTCTGGCTAGGGAGCCTGTAAAGTCCTTGAAATCAGAAACTTTTGCTTATATTTATTTATTACTTCAGCACCCAGCTCAGTATTTGGCATATCAGAGGCAACAATCAATACATACTGAATGAATTTCATAGTAATACAGTAGACTCACTCCATGAGGATTCTACTGAAATGGGAGCCTCTGCTTTGCTGCCTCCTTGGTTCTCTGGCCTATAGGGGACTGCCTACCATATTCTGCATGCACATGGCGTCCTCCAAATTTCTCTCCTGCTCACCTAAGATACTAGCCTGCTATCTTTCAGAAAAGGGACCAGCCAGAGGTGAGGAGCCACATACCAACCAAGTTATATTCAAATTCATTTTAATTCAAAAATGTTACAGCAATTCTACCTTACTTTGTTATAGTCCACTTATAATAAAATTAATTGCAAGGAATGTCTCCCAAACCTAGCGTGGAATAGAAGACTTTTGTTTGACTAATGTTCATGACTTTCATCTAGGAAGCAATTATGATTTGTGATACAACACTTGAGTAATTTTTTGATAGACCTAAATGTGATTAAGAAATTCTAGGACACTAAGGTTGCCCATCCAGCTGACTGAAAATCCTAAATATATATATATACATATACATATAAAAATATAATTTTAGGATTTTTATTTTTTATACTAAATAGGGTAATTTTTATCCTAAATATATTTAAAATAAAATCATATATATATATATGAATGGATCTAACAATAATTATCTAATCATTTTCTTAGAAGATACCTTTGAATAATCCTTTTTTTTTTTTTTAAGAACCCTTTTCCTTTATGAAAAGTTTACAGCGGTCTGTCCTCAAAAAAAGTAGTCTTGGGAGCCTAGTTAACAACAGTGAGGCAGTATTTCCCATCCAACGGCAACTGCGGAAGCTAGTGGAAATGATGAGAAAGGGCAGGGGGTAGGGACTTCTACCACCTATTACCAGCTGGAGGAGGTGGTGAAGCAAAACTCATTGAAGGAACTGTGGCTGGTGATCCATGGGCGACTCTATAATGTCACTCTCTTCATTGAGGAACACCCTGGCAGAGAAGATGTTCTGCTGCAACAAGCTGTTGCAGATGCAAGTGAAAGTTTTTAAGATGCAGGCCACTACTCTCATGCCAGAGAAATGCTAAAACAGTATTATATTGGTGATGTTCACCTGAGGGACCTCAAATCTGAAAACGGTAGCAAGGTTCCTTCAAAAAGTGATACATGCAAAATTTGCTGGGCATAATGGATTTTCCACATCATAGGTGCTATCCTCTTACGTTACCTGTGTCACTCCCGCACATCAGAAAGCAAATCCTCCTGATAGACCTTGTTGGAGTCCGGAAGGCACACTTACTTTGGAGTGAAAACTAGAGACTTGCTTTGGAGCTGCAGAAGTGTCCTCTCCTCGACTCCTGCAAGTTATATTCTTCCCCCTTGCAGCCAAGAGAGTTGGCCAGACATCCACTTCAGATCTGGGATCACACTGTCCTTCATCTCTCAGATTCTCACTCCCAAAGTACCTGCTCACTGTTTTGTGTGAAACAACTGCCAGTGTTTCTTCTCTTTGCTGGTTTCCATGAGTACCTTTTTATTTCAGAATTTTCTGTTCATAATTGCAGCTCATATGTTACAGTGACGTTACTCTTTGGTAAAAATGCCTGCTTTCAAATACTTTGAATGCACATTAGACATTCTTTACAGGGAAGCAGGCTAGTGTTGAACCTTTTCCTTTTCCATTTTACTTTTAAGTAAAATTTTTAAAGAAATCTGATTTGGCCTAGGTATAGTGGCTCATGCCTGGTATCCTAGCCATTTGGAAGGCCAAGCTGGGAGGATCGCTTGAAGCCAGAAGTTTGAGACCATCCTGAGTAACACAAGGAGGCCCCATCTATATATTTTTTAATCTGATTTTTTTTTTTTTTACTTATCATAAGGAGTAGTAAAGGCATGCACCTATTACTTAAAACTACCAGATGATTTTTGTTTCTTATATATGTGTGCTAAAACTATGAAGAGCTGCGTGGTCATTTCTTCCCCCTCGAGCTATGGTAGAAGGTAGCTCTTCACATTCTGAATTGGGCCCCTTCCCAAGTGGCGCTGGACAAAAAGATTACATTTCCCTTTTATATTTCGGAGGTGGAAAGGAACAAGGAAAGGAAGGGATGAATTGGGGTGACAGAACCCTGGTGAATTCAGAGTAATTTTTCTTTAGAAAAATATTGAAAAGCACGACTTCAGGGTAGGAGTTTATAGAAAGCACCAAAGCTTTCACTTTGGTTTGGCACCAGTTTTTAGACATCTGTTTCCTTCTTTTAACTATCTGTTATTGGTAAAATATAAATGTATAATTATGTCTGTAGAGCTTTACCAGGATTTTCCCTGCTTTTTTGTTTACTAATCAGCAACTTTTTGTTTCTCCATTTTCCAAAAGTAAGAGACTCCAACTTGGCCTTCGGTTTGCCCACCAGTAAAGTAACTTCCATATAAATGGTATTTGAAAGTAAGAGTTAATGACAAGAGACTGTCTTTCATTTCATCCTCTATTTTACTTCCCTGGCTCCAATTTTTGGTTTTGTTCTGTTTTTCTATGAAAACAAAAAATAGTAGTAGATGAAAAAAAAAAGTTTGCATAAACATTATTTTGCACCTGGAAGAAATTGGAAATATGGCAGTTCCAAAGATAAACAAGCAATCATTGTATTCAAGAAGTTTATGAAGCAGATGACATCTTAACTGAATCTTTGGTTTCACTGCCTCAACAAGAACCCAGACTTAATGGGAGATACTAAGAAGTAGGAATGTGTGCTTGAAAAACTGGCAGAACTTTACACCCTCAGGTCCACTGTCAGGAAGCTGAACACATTATCCTTTTTGACCTCAACAGCAGGCTGCATTTAAACATTTCCCTCTTATTCTTGTGTTGCCTGACCTATTCTTAGAGACCTCATTTCCAGCCACCCAGGAAAAGCCATCAAATTTATATATAATCCCAATAGAAGAATGAATTTAGTAACACCTGATGTGTTATTCACAAAAGATGTATTCAAAAGAGCTTATAGCCTCTTATTTTCTTTTCTTGCTCAGTCCAGAATGAAAGTACTAAATGCCAGTTAATTACTCTTCTGACTCAGAACCTAAACAAGTTGTATGCATATGTTTAGCTGAATATCAAAGCAAAAATAGAGGGGGGGGAGGTAAAAAGAGAGATTCAACTCAAGCTGCAGAAGGTATAAAGATGAACCCAGCTAAGACATGGCTAGCTCTTCCCCTAAACAAGGAAGAATTTTTAAGTGTATCTGCCATGATATAACAGATTAAATATATAAGACTATTTGCTTCCAACTTCAAAAAAATACAGATTTTTTTAAGGCCTAGATAAAATTCTTGGTTCTTCATGGCTTTTTTTCAGAGCCTCCCGAAATTGCAGTATTTTTCCAGTGCTGAAGGAACTCATAATTTAAAATGGCTGGTCCTGTCAAATCCACTTGACAGACTCACTAGGAAAATAAAGTCTATATTTCATATAATATTTACAATACACATATTTCAGGCATTACAATTATAAAACCTACACTATTTTATTTAATATAAAACCAAATCTGAGCACAAACACCTATCCAATATCCCATGTCATTAAACCCAGGTTACTCTATATAAAACGCACTCAAGCGCTTCAAGCCTTTGTAGGAATTAATGAAAAGGGAGGATCTGAGTGAGCTAACATAAATATGAACTGTAACTTAAATAGTTTGACTTGGTATATTTTACAGGTTATTTAAATTTCTTGAACCACTTCTCCAAAATAAATTACTTTGTGCCCTTGTAAGAGGAATCTCATGCAAAATATACATATGTATTAATAAGTTAATAGTCATCCTATCCTATTATTGTGGCATTTAAATTTGTATTCTGATTTTTTTATCTGCTGAAAATGTAAAATTAATATAATTCAAGATGATTCAAAGGAATAAGTGAATTGTGCTCTTACTGTTGTTTCAATTATTTTCAGTATGATCAGTATTTATTAAGGACACAGAGTAATGTACTAAAGTAATACAAAATATATAATGTTTGGTTCTATTTAACTAAACAGTCATCATCAAGTCAATTTAGATAAATCCAATTTTATATTCAATAAAGAACTCAAACCAAGATTAAGTCACAAATAAAACCAACTATTCCACAAATATTTTAACTATGAAGACTTGCTTTTGTCAAAAACACATTTAAATTAGAAACAAAAATGTTATTAACACAAATATATTTGTTTTTTTAAGTTCAAAATAAGTCATTGGTGAAAGAAGAAATCATAATAGAAATTAGAAAACATTTGCTGCTGAACAATAAAGATGAAATATAAAAACAAAAATGTTATTGAATGCTTACATTAGAAAAGAATTAAAAATTAATAAGCCTAGCATCCATATTAAGATTTTAAGAAAATAAAAAGTATCAAGAATTTAATAAAACAAATAAATTGGCCAAAAGTTTTAACAGATAAAGGATCAGAAAGTAGTATCCTAATAAACGATGCAACAATAGGGAAGATTAAAAAGAAAACCAAGCAAAGAAAATGGTTCATTGGGATTTTTATTCCAACCAAGGTAGAGTAATAAACTTATAAAAGTGCAAAAAAGAAAGAGAAGGGAAAAAGGAAGGAGGGCAGGAAACAAGTCATATAAAAAAAAATAAGGATTTGAAAGACACCAGACACAAATGAAATGAGCCTTGCTACCATTATTGCCACAGCTTATTGACTTGAGAATGTTTTCAGATTGCAGCACAGGGAAGGAGAGCCCAGGTAAAGCCCAGCAGTTTGCCTGACTTGAGGAGACGGAGCTCAGATTTTAGTAAGAACAGGAAACTAGAGTTCACAGGATATAGTACCATAGAGAAGACATACACACAGAAAACTTTGGATACCTGCAGAGGAGCCCCTTCAAGTATTCAGCACATCACTGATCAGCCTATGTGTGTGATGAAACTACCTCAGGCCAAGGAAAGAAGCACCTACTCACAATTAAACATATTAGTGCCTGAGGCCCACACAGGGACAGGAATAGCACTTGTATGTTCCAACCAGACTGGATGACTCAAGATTCATAGGGCAGAGGGCAATGCATTCATAAGGGCCTTGTTCCAGTAATGGGAAATAATTATCCCCAGAAAAGCCACTTCTCCAGTCCACCCAAAAAATATAAACAAGATTATAAAGAATTCACTTTTCTTCCCCAAGGAATTTAACTTCATTCCTGAACAAAGCTCAAGAAGATTTACAGGAATACAAAAATATCCAGCACCCAATAAGGTAAAATGCACTATGTCTTGTATACAATCAAAGTTTACTTGGCATGCAAAGTGGCAGACAAGCATTATCTACAATAAGGACAATAATCAATAAATCAAAACCAACCCAGCATTAACAAAGATGTTAGAATTAGCAGAAAAGAACATTTAAGAAGTTATAAACGGCATTCCTTGAGTTAAAAAACTTAGAAACATCAAAGTTATAAAGACCCAAATCAAACTTTTAGAAGTAAAAACTGCAATGGCTATAAGATGAAATGGCTAGAATAAGTAATAGATTAGACATTGCAAAAGTAAATGTTAGTAAAATTTAAGGCATAGTATAGGAACTATCCAATATGAAACACGAGAGAAAAAAATGAATAAAATGAAGACTATCAATGAGTTGTGAGACAACTTCAAATAACCTGATATACACACAGGTGCAGTTCTCAAAGTAGAAGAGAGAGAAGAAAAAAAATTGAAGACATAGTGGCTAAAAAGTTTGCAAATTGATAAGAACTATATATCCACAGATATAAGGAGCTCAACTAACTCCAAGTACAAGTTTTCCTGAAGACAATAAAATACATAATATCCAATTCTTGTCACTAATAAACAGAAAAAAACTCAAAATTAGCCACATTATTTACATAGGAATAAAAGTAAAGATAGCATCAGAATTGTCATAAAAAATAGTTCAAGTGAGAATATAGTGGAAGACCATTTTAAAGTGCTCAAAGAAAAAATACTGTCATCCTATAATTTTATAGTCAATGAGCATATCTTTCAAAACTGAAGACAAAATAAAGACATTCTCAGACACAAAATACCCCTAAAGCTGAAAGATTTCTTAACCAGCAAAACAGCATTACAAAAATTGTTAAAGGAAGTTCTTTAGGCAGAAGAAAAATGATACCAGATGGGAATGTAAAGCTACACAAGTTAATGAGAAGCACTAAGAAAGGTAATTATAAGGGTAAATATATAAGATTATTTATTATTTAAATTCCTTTAAAAGATAATTAACTATTTAACCAAAAATAAAACCATAGGGTGAAATTATTAAATTATGAAAAAGTAAAACGTATGCTAACAATAGCACGTCATGGGGAGAACCCGAAGTAAACCATTATAGGGTTCCTAAACTATATGTGAAATGGTAGAATATCACATAAAAGTCGATTGTAGTAAGTTAAATACGCATACTATCAACTGTCAAAACAACAAAACAGAATTAGAGTTAATAAGCTAACATAAGAAAGAAAATACTAAAATATACCCAGCTAATTAAACAGAAGGCAGAAAAAATGGAAAAAGGGAAAAAAGGAGACATAAGACAAATACAAATAAAATAGCAAAACAATTTAAGAGTAATCATACAATAACCTAAAACATCAATTTTGAAAATAAGCCAATTAAAAAGAGAATTCTTAGATTGAATAGTTAGACCTCATTAGATGTTGCCCACAGAAAATATAATTCCCTTATAAACACAGTATATTAGGTTAAAATAACAAAAAGATATGCCATGTTAACAAATACAAAAGTAAATCTGAAATGATTATATTAAATTATATTTCAAATCAATATTAACAAAAATTATAAAGAAGATAATTTCATATTAATAAAAAACTGAATTAATTGTAAATGACATAGCACTCCCACAGCTTTATACCCCTTTTATCAGGGCTCCAAAATACATGAAACAAAAAACAAAACCCGACAGTCACAAGAAAAGACAACCAAAGCCATGATCATAGTCACTGCTCAATACCCTGTCTCAATAAATAATAGAAAAAGTAGACAGAAAATTCATAGGGATATAGATTTGAATAATCAACTTGACATTTATAGAATACTACTTCAAAAAGGCAGAATAATATTTTCTGAAAAAATACAGAATATTTACCAGGATAGACTACATTCTGGGTGATAAAACAGTATTAAATAGTTCCAAAACAATACAGGTAATAAAATATGTTCTCTAACCATAATTAAAATTAGAAACAAGTAACAGAAAGGTATCTGGAAATTCCGGAAATATCCTAAAATTATAAAGAAAATTCTAAATAATACATAAGTAAAAGAAGAAAAGGGAAAACAGGGAATATTTTAAACAGAATGAAAATAAAAACAAAACATATCAGAATTTGCAAAACGCTACTAAAACCATACTTCAGGAGAAATTTATAGCACTAAATGCCTACAGTAGAAGAGGCAAAAGGTCTCAAATTAATGATTACAGGCTGTATTTTTAAAGTACAAACAGAAAAGCTATTAAAACCAAAAGAGGTAGAAAACAAAATTAAAACCCTTTAGATCACAAATAAGTAAAACAGAAAACTGAAACATAATTTTTTAAAAAATTAGTTAAACCAAAAGTTCAACAATATATTAGTTTCAAATAGCTAGAAAGAGGATATTGAACATACCCAACATGACGAAATGATAAACATTAAGCTGACTGACATGACCAGATCACTATACATTATACATAGAGAAGCATCACTATGTTTCCATAAATGCATACAATTGTTATTTGTCAATATAAAAGAAAAATTTAAAAATCAATGAAACCAGAAGTTTATAATTTGAGAATTGTCAAATTGATAAACCTCTAGAGAGACCATTCAGGAAAGAAAGACGACTTCAGTTACCAATATCTGGAATGAGAGTTGTGACATCACTACAGATTTTACACATGTTAAAATAAATATAAGAAAATATGCCTAAAATTATGCCATTAAATTTGACAATGTATATGAAATGGTACTTTGTAAAAGTCAAGCTACTAAAACTCACTCATGAATAAATTAAATGAATATACACATATGTATTTAAATTTATACATATGTCATATATATAATTGTAAATAAATGAAACACAAATAAATATGCATATAAATGAATTTGTAGCTAAAAGCCTTTCTATGAAAAAAACTCCAGACACAAAAGGATTCACTGGTGAATTTCACCAGACATTTCAGGAAGAAGTAGTACCAATTCTAAACAAATTCTTTAGAAAATTGAAGAGAGCAGATTACTTGCTAAATACGTCTTGACCCCATCGTTATGCTGACATCAAATGCAGACAAACAAATGACTACAAGTCTATACCACTCATGAGCCTAGATGTAAAGAGTTGAAACAAAATTTAATTGAGCCCAATAATTTGTAACAAGAATAATACATCATGACCAAGATCCTCTTATAGAAAATTTGGTAGCGTTACAAAAAAACTACAAGAGCTTATACATGAATTTTTCAGTTTCAGGGTATTAAATTAATTACAAACATCAATTGTATTTCTATATTCTGACAAAGTACAATTAAAAATAGTAACTTAAAACTAACATCAGTACATATAGCAGTAAGACTGTAACAAATGAATTTAACTGTATTAAAAATGTAAGACTTATGTGCTGAGAAGGCTAAGTGTATGATTGTTGAGAAATGCTGAGTGCATGATAAAATATACTGTTTGCTAAGAACAGAAGCAAGGAAAACCTAGCTGCACCACTCTAGTGGAAAACTACTTGCGGCATTCTAAAGCAGCAAAACAGTATATATATATATATATATATATATATATATATATATATATATATATATATATCACACACTGGTTAAAACAATTCTTTAAGCATGGATATGTGACCCTGCCCTCATGGAGAATACTTTCTGGTTTGTCCTTGATCAGTGGTAAGCAGGCACCAGCTGCCTACCTAGTTTATCTTGGTTCTATAGCAAAACACAGGACACTTGCTGTTAATAATAATCACCTGTTCAGAGAGAATAACTACATCGGTCAGAGTCTGCTCGAGGCCTTCAGTCCAGAATGCTGTCAATCCCTGAGGCTCTCAGCTTGGACAGCTACTGGCATCCTGGATAGTCCCACTTTGTTGTTCTATCTGAGTGTCTGCTTCTTATTTCCTTCAGTGCCGCCTGGGTGGGGGTCTCTATGGCTAAGCTGGTCTCAGTACATATGAACTTTTTGAAGGGTGTGGGGACAAGAGTTTACATAGGTAACTTTAGAAGATGGTGTTTTGACTGCTATCTATGAGACTAAAGACAAAAAGCTGCTCATAAATACTGTATTATATTGGTTAATGTGTTTCTCATAGGGGTGTGGGCTAGAAATTCTGAAACTAGTTTACATGTGTTGGAGTATCTTGTAATGCCAGAAAGTAAGAAAGTATACAAAAATTATTATTAAAAAAAAGAAAAACCCACAATGACAAAAGCATGTCAAAGAACATAGGAACCAACTGAAATACCTTCCAATAACCAAAGCTGGAATGATTTGGGCAACCTAATAAATTAGTTTGGATAACAACCCAAGATATAAAATATCCATGAGTCCTTACCTATATATATAAATGTTTGTTTAAATAAATGTGAAATAATACATATCCATGCAGAAAAATTCCAAGTAATTTATGTAGACTTCCATCAGAGAGGAGGATTATAACTCCCCACTCCTTCCAAAGTACATGCAATATGGACATGATGCGAGAAAAAAAAGTAACTTTACAGTGAAAAACCTGACAAGTAGATGACCTCAAGCTAGGCAGTCATGGTTAACATCAATAGTGCTGAGGCAACTTAGTAGTCTATACTCTTGACAAGATGTGATAAAAGTGGCATTATATCTTTCTGATTATCCTCCCTAAAATGGTAATTCCAGATTAGTCCATTAGGAAAACAACCGACAAATCCCACTTAAAAGACCTTCTGGCCAGGCACGGTGGCTCACGCCTGTAATCCCAGCACTTTGGGAGGCCGAGGCGGGCGGATCATGAGGTCAAGAGATCGAGACCATCCTGGTCAACATGGTGAAACCCCGTCTCTACTAAAAATACAAAAAAAATTAGCTGGGCGTGGTGGCACACGCCTGTAGTCCCCGCTACTTGGGAGGCTGAGGCAGGAGAATTACTTGAACCTGAGGTCGCGCCATTGCACCCCAGCCTGGCACTTGGTGATGGAGTGAGACTCTGTCTCAAAAAAAAAAAAGACCTTCTACAATATTCCTGATCAAAAACAGGATCAAAACTATTAAGGTAATCAAAAACAAACAAACCAACAACCCTGAAAAACAGTCACAAGCAAAAGCAGCCCAAAGAAACATGACAACTAAATGGTTTCTTAAGTAGAATTCTAAAATAGAAATTAGGGTTAACCTTTTTCAAAATCCAAATAGAGTATGGACTTTGGTTAACAATAATGTATCAGTATCAGTTTAATATTCGTTTTGTGAAAAACTCATCATAATGTTAATAATAGGAGTAACTTTTTGTGAGATATGAGTACCTTCTTTACTTTCTTCATAATAATTCTACAAAACTAAAACTATTTTACAACAAAACAATTATTTTAACATAAACAAACAACAGCAAAACAAATGACATGAGCAGCAACCCAGAAGATCTTTAATGGCAAAACATGGAATAAGGTCAGCAGCAAAATAAATAACACTATTTTAAGATTATAACACAATAAAACAAATATCCGTGAATGAATACACATATAAACGAGTGAATGAATAAATGGGGAGAAGAATGGAACTCTTAATAGAAGATTTCTAAATGATACATACATGAATATTCCCCACTGCAGGGCATGGAGCTTAAATCTCTTCCCTTGGGTGTCTTTTGAACTTAATGGTTCACTACCAAAGAAAAGCATGGAAAAGAAATAGTAACTGTAAAAAGAAACCAGGCTAGATCATCTTACCCAGGGGAATAAAACTAACATCACAAGGGAGAACTCACACTAATATTATATATCCTTGAATTGATGCAATTCAAAGGATATTTCACTTCCGTACTATTCTTTTCCCAAATGCGTAGCTCCAGTCTAACCATGAGAACTAAAATTGAGGGACTTTCTACAAAATATCTGATAAGTATTTTTGTTAAATAACTTAAAATTTTTGACTAAATGATTTTAACTCTTAAAAAATATTCATTTAAATAATGTTAAATATTAATCAAGAAACACTAAAAAACTATCACAGAAGGAAGACAACACGGTACTATGAATTAGATACTGGAAAATGAAAAGTACATGGGTAGAAATATCAATAAATTTTGAAGTCTAATTAGTATTTCACCAAAGCTAATTTCTTGATTGTGACAATATTCCATAGTTAGGGAAGATGCTCACATCAGGTAAATGTGATTGAAAGGTATATTGGTACAGTTTTATAACTCTTTAAACTTGTCTGTAAACTGAAGATTATACTAAAACAAAGTTGCCTCCAAAATATAAAAGTATTAGAAATAAATATAAAATATTTATAATTTTCATGTCAAAAACAAAACAAATGAAAGAAAACAAACACCTATATAAATGATGTATCTTGCTCAGAAAACAGGAAACTCAATATTGTTTAGGTGCCAAAACTTCTCAATTTTATGTATAGATTTAGTGCAATTCCAACCCAAATTCCAACATGCCGTGTTCTAGATATTTACAATACAATTCTAGGATTTTTAGAGAATAAAAAAGAAACACGAATGAAAACAATTAGGAAAAAAAGAAGAAAGTTGAAGGGCCCAAAATTCTGTAGGTCCAATTTCAAGACCTACAGTAAGTTAATGCTGAAAAGAAAGATATAGATCAATAAAACAAAATGAAAAGCTAAATCCTACAGTAGGTTACCAATCCTACAGTAAAGTAATGCTGAAAAGAAAGGTATAGATCAATAAAACAATATGAAAAGCTAAAAATTAGAGCAAAACAAATATAATCAATTGATTTTCAACAAAAGTACAAAGGTATTTCATTGGCGAAAATATAGTCTGTTTAACTAATGATGGCAGCAAAGCTGAGCATCCATTTGCAAAGCAATGAACCCTGACATCATATGCCAAAAATTAACTCAATATGTATTATAGCCTGAAGTATAAAACATTCTACTAAAAATTCTTCTAGAAAAAAGCAACAAAAAATTTGCATGACCTTGAGTTTGATTAGGCATTATTAGATAGAACTTCAAAAGTATGATTCATAAAAGAATATATTAATAAATTAGACTTTAAAAAAATTAAAAGCTTTTGATCTGTAAAAGAAATGTTAAGAGAACAAAAAGACAAGCCACAGATATTGAGAAAATATTTGCAAATCTCACCTCTGTTAAAGAATGTGTAACTAGAAAACATAAAAAAATACCTAAAACTCAACAATAAGAAAGGAACCCAATGAAAATGGTAAATCTTAATAAACTCAGCACCAAGGATACACAATTAGCAAACAAGCATATAAAGGATGAACAGATCATTTGTTAACAGAAAATTGCAATTAAAAATAAAATTATATACTGCTGCATACCTACTAAAATGGCTAAAAATGAGAGCAAGAGACAGAGAAAATGAATGAGACACACAGACACACAGAGACATAAAATAATTTTCCAGTGTTTTTCAAAAGTGTCAAGGTCACAAGGAAAGACCAAGAAACTGTCAGACTGAAGGAGACAGAAGACAAGATGAAGGTCTTGGTCAGCTCAGGCTACTGTAACAAAGTATTGTGTTTGTAAAAAGGATGAGAAGGTTCTCTGGGTCTTTTTTAAAATAAGGATTGTAAGTCTACTTATAAGGGCTCCACCCTCATGACCTGATTATAATTTAAAGTCCTCATCTCCAAATACTATCACAGTGGATGTTCGGAATTTAACATGTAAACTTTAGGGGGACACGAACATTCAATTCGTTGCAACGACTCAATGTAATATGTGGTAGTCTCGATTGGATCCTGGAACACAGAAAGACATTGGTGAAAAAAAACCGACAAAATATGTATTAAATCTGTAGCTTAGTTAATAGTATTGTACAAATATTTTAGCTATGAAAGTACATCATGATTATGTAAGATGTTAATATTCAGAAAGCTGGATAAAGGACATATGGAAGTCTGGACATAATGTTTGGGATTAGTGTGTGAAGGTTCTATTTCTTCACTACTTTTTTTTTTTTTTTGAGACGGAGTTTCGCTCTCGTTACCCAGGCTGGAGTGCAATGGCGCAATCTCGGCTCACGGCAACCTCCGCCTCCTGGGTTCAAGCAATTCTCCTGCCTCAGCCTCCCGAGTAGCTGGGACTACAGGCACGTGCCACCACGCCCAGCTAATTTTTGTATTTTTTTTTTAGTAGAGACGGGGTTTCACCATGTTGACCAGGATGGTCTCGATCTCTTGACCTCGTGATCCACCTGCCTCGGCCTCCCAAAGTGCTGGGATTACAGGCTGAGCCACCGCGCCCGGCTCTTCACTACTTTTTTTAAAGATGAGCTAACAATGGCGTTTTCTCTCCTGGAAGCAACAGGAGAAGGAAGTTTCACTAGCGAGATGTGATGATTGCTTTGCTGTTATTTCTATTTTGCTAATATAGCGAAACTAATCATCAAACTATTACTGAGAATTTACTCTGTATTCAATTATGATCAGGTGTCGGTTAAAGTGGTATAGATGAACGTAAAGTTAACATTAATGACAACACAGAAAAGAACAATTTCGTATCTGGTTCTCAATGTGGGTATTTTTGATTTTGGTACACAAGCATTACAGTTTCCCAGAAATTATAACACATAATGTTGGAATTTTGGAGCTCCACTTCAAATACCTTCACCAAAAAGCTGAGTCCTAATGTGGTGAAGGTTACAGCTTCAAGATGAGTAGAGGCTAAAAACCAGTTGTACAGTATGCTCTTTCATCTTCAGCACCTGGCAGTCAGGCACTGATGAACGCTTAGCTGCCGTCTCAGTTCATTTTCTGCTGCTATAACACAATACCACAGACTGCTTAATTCATTTAAGGAGACAGAAAGAAAGAGAGGTTTGGTTTATGTCTGGGATGTCAAAGAGCATAGCACTGGTATGTGTCAAGGGCCTTTGTGATGCTTTATAATATTGCAGAAGAGCAAGCAAGCATGTGAGACAGAGAGAGAATGGCATCTGTATCTATTCTTTTATCAGGAGCCCACTTTCATCATCACTACACCACTCCTGTAATAAGTAACCCACTCCAGTGATAGCAAGTCTGCTCTCAGGAAGCAATCACCTTTGAAGGCCACACCTCCCAATATTGTTACAATCATAATTAGATTTAAACTTGAGAGGACATCCAAAACCTCAGCAACTTCATGCTGACATTCTAGAACCCTGGAGAAGACAGACTTGGAATCAGTGTTTAGGGGTCCACCAAAATGGGTACAGTGGGATGAGACACATTATCTTCGCAGCTGCTTCTTTTGGTCTCTGGAAACAAAGTGACATATCTTTACTGCTGATTTGTATTTGATGAGATGTTCTATTTAGTGTATATCTATAATGGGCATCAGTTGTTTTTCTCTGCTTAGCACACTTCATCTCTTTTTTTGCTTGTATTATCAATTTATAATTCACACATATATACAGTTATGGAGTGATTATTTGATACATGTATGCAATGTGTAATGATCAAATCAGGGTAATCAGCATATCTATCACCTCAAATATTTATCATTTGTGTTAGGAATGCTCAAAATGTGCTCTTCTAGCTACCTGAAAATATAAATTTTTGTTAATTGTAATCATTCTATAATGCTATAGAACACTGGAATTATTCTCTCCTATCTAGTTGCAATTTGTGTTCATTAGCCAAACTTCGCTACCCTCTCCTCACCCCTACTGTTTCCTACTTTTGCTACTATTCTACCGTTCACTTCCACGAAATAAAAATTTTTAGATTCCACATATACATTAAAAACATGTGGTATTTATCTTTGTGTGCCTGGCTTATTTCACTGAATATAATCACTTCCACTTTCATCCATGTTGCAGGAAATGACAGGTTTCACTCTATATCATGGCTGAATTACATTTCATTGTGTGTATATATCGTATTTCATTTATCCATCTATCTGTTGACAGACACTCAGGTTGATTCCACATCTTGGTATTGTGAACAGTGTTGTACTAAACATCGAAGTGCAGATATTTCTTTGACAAGTATGTTTCCTTTAAATATATACCCAATAGTACAATGGTATCATATGGTAGTTATATTTTTAGTTTCTGGAAGGACCTTCATACTCTTCAATAACAGCCATAGTAATTTACAGTTCCACAGTGTATAACAGTTCTATTTTTCCCACAGTCCCATCAACATTTCTTATTTTTTATTTTTTGGTAATAGCCATTTTACATCTGGTGAGATAGTCTCACTGTGGTTTTGATTTGTGATTCCCTAATGATTAGGAAAGCTGAACATTTTTTCCATGTATGTTTTGGCCACAGTAAGTCTTCTGTTGAGAAATGTCTATTCACACCCCTTGCTCATCTAAAAAATACATTACATGCTTTTAGATGGTGAGTGGTTTGAGTTCTTTCTATATTTTGAGTATTAATGCCTTGTCAAACAGATAGTGTAAAAGTGTATTCTCCCATTTTGTAGGTTGTTTCTTCACTCTGTTGTTTCCTTTGCTGTGAAGGAGCATTTTTTTTGATAAAATCCCATGCGTCCACTTTTTAATTTGTTGCCTGTGCCTTTGAGGTCTTCTCCATAACATTCTTGGCCAGACCAATGTCCTGAAGCATTTCCCTTGTTTTCTTCAATTAATTTTATAGTTTGAGGTCTTATATTTAAGTTTTTAGTTCATTTTGAGGTGTCTTTTATATATAGTGAGAGATACGGGTATGTTTTATTTTTCCGCATATGGATATCCAGTTTCTCCAGCAACATTTGTTGAAGAGGTTGCCCTTTCACCAATGTATGTTAGTTCATTTACAAACTGCTGTAAAGAAATACCTGAGACTGGGTACTTTATAAAAGAAAGAGGTTTAAATGACTCACAGTTCCACATGGCTGAGGAGGCCTCAGGAAAGTTACAGTCACAGGAGAAGGTGAAGGAGAAGCCAGTACCTTCTTTGCAAGGCGGCAAGAGGTGGGTGGAAACTGCCACTTTAAAAACCATCAGATCTCATGAGAACTCCTTCACCATCACAAGCGTAGCATAAGTAAACCACTCTCGTGATCCAATCACCTCCTACCGGGTGCTTCCCTCGACACGTGATTACAATTCCAGATAAGATTTGGGTGAGGACACAGAGCCAAAGCATTTTATTATGCTCCTGGACCCTCTTTTCACATTTCAAAACCAATCATGCCTTCTCCAACAGTCCCCCAAAGTCTTAACTCATTCTAGCATTAATGCAAAGTCCAAGTCCAAAGTCTCATCTGATGCAAGTTCCTTCCAACTATGAGCTTCTAAAATCAAAAGCAAGTCACTTCCTTCCAAGATATAATGGGTATGTAAGACATTGGGTAAATATTCCAAATGGGAGAAATTAGCCAGAACAAATGGACTACAGGTCCTATGCAAGTCTAAAACCTGGTCAGGCAGTCATTAAATCTTAAAGCTCAAAATCTCCTTTGACTCCATGTCTCACGTCCAGAGCATGCCAATGCAAGGGGTTGCCTCCCATGACCTTGGCAGCTCTGTCCTTGTCCTCTGCAGGGTATAGACCCCATGGCTGATTTCATGAGCTGCTGTTGAGCACTTGAGTTTTTTGCAAGCACATGGTGCAAGCTGTCAGTGGATCTACCATTCTAGAGGTTCAAGGATAGTGACCCTTTTCTCATAGCTCCGCTAGGCAGTGTCCCAGTGGGGACTCTGTGTGGGTGCTCCAAGCCTACATTTTCCCTCCGCTATTGCTCTAGTAGAGTTTCTCCATGAGGACTCCACCCCTGCAGCACAGACTTCTGCATGGCCATCCAGGCATTTCCGTACTTCCTCTGATATCTAGGTAGAGGTTCCAAAACCTCAACTCTTATCTTCTGTGGACCCACAGGCCCAACACCACATGGCGCCACCAAAGTTTGGAGCTTTCACCCTCTGAAGCAACAGTCTGAATTGTACCTTAGCCCCTTTTAGCCATAGCTGGAGACGGAGCGGCTGGAACACAGGGCAGCAAGTCCCAATGCTGCCCAGAGCAGCAAGGCCTTGGGCCCAGCCCATGAAACCATTTTTTCCTCCTAGGTCTTCAGGTCTGTGATAATGGGAGGGCCTGCCAAGAAGGTCTCTGACATACCCTGGAGATATATTCCCTACTGTCTTGCCGATTAACATTCAGCTCCTTGATACATATACAAATTTTTGTAGGAGGTTTCAATTCCTCCCCAGAAAATGCTTTTCTACCACATGGTCAGGCTGCAAGTTTTTTTTTTTTTTTTAAGCTCAGCAACAGAAATTTATTCCTCAGAGTTGTAGCAGCAAGAAATCCAAGATAGGGTGTCTGCAGAGTTGGTTTCTCCTAAGGACCCCCTCCTGGGCTTGCAGATGGCTGTCTTCTCACTGTGTCCTCACATGGTTTTTTCATCTGTGTGGCACATCCCTGGTGAGGTCTCCTCTTCTTCTTGTAAGAACACAGT